>JAHDVE020004694.1:0-33690 GCA_022606495.2 Halesus radiatus | reverse complement strand
CAAAATCAGATTTTTTTTGGAAATTACTTTAACATTCGGAATTTGTGTTTTTTTTTGTCAATGCGCTTTTATTGCCTTTATTTTTTTATTAGGTGTACTTAATTTTCACTCTATTAATGCAGTATGCTGTTTTATCAGACAAAAATATACCACTTCTAAGATATTTCACTGAAAAATGATTTCATTTTACACAGCTATAAATCCTCCCGATAAGAACTTGGTCAAAGCGAATTGAGAAGAGTCCAAGAAAATAAAAGATAAAATAAAACAAAGTGTGAAGTTGATAATTTATTCCACTACCTTAAAAAGACGCTGGGAAAGAATATTCAAAAAATAAAATTAAAGAACAACAAATTTGAATGATTTCTAATTATTCACTTTACCCGGATACCATGGGCAAAGTAAATAATAAACTGAGGGTTTTTTGGATTTTTCAATAATTAATTATACGGCAAACTCAATAAGATTCTTGCCTAAATTAACTTTTAAACATTAAACCTTAAAACTGATGACTAGGGACCTCAAAAAATCAGGTTATTTTTGGTGAAAGTCGCGTTATTTCTGAAAAAAAAATGGTTTAATTTAAAAAAAAAACACTTCAATCTCTAAATAGCAATAAAATAAGATAAGAATGTAATGTTTGTAGACTTAAGTAATATAATATAGTAAGTGATATAATATAGTAAGTAATATAATATAGTAAGTAATATAATATAGTAAGTGATATAATATAGTAAGTGATATAATATAGTAAGTAATATAATATAGTAAATAATATAATATAGTAAGTGATATAATATAGCAAGTAATATAATATAGTAAGTAATATAATATAGTAAGTAATATAATATAGTAAGTGATATAATATAGTAAGTAATATAATATAGTAAATAATATAATATAGTAAGTGATATAATATAGTAAGTAATATAATATATTAAGTAATATAATATAGTAAGTAATGTAATATAGTAAGTGATATAATATAGTAAGTAATATAATATAGTAAGTAATATAATATAGTAAGTAATATAATATAGCAAGTAATATAATATAGTAAGTATTAAGTTAAAAAAGTGAAAGAATTTGTGTATATATAAAACAAAAAAAAAACGAATGTAGGTTGACAGTACGTGACGTTTTCAACATCAAGTTAGCTGGGTTTCATTTTATGGCTATTCAAACTTATTAAAACCACAAGCAAAGAAATATTTAGAACGTATAATACTACTTTCTTATTTTATAAAACCAGAATATCGCATTCAAACGACAAAATTCGCCTAAGAAATCGTGGTATCGCAAACAGATCTCTACTGATGACGCATTCAATACTATAAAATTTATTTCCGGGCGTCAGAGCAGTTAACTTTTGTTTTGACCAGGGAAATTGCAAAATTCTTTACCCGGTTGTCATAATTTTAACATGTATTCATTAAAATCCTTCAAAACAAATATTACGTTTGTTTTCATTTCTATTTACGTCTGTTGGTTTGGATTTCCCAAATGTATTAGGTGCTTATTGGACTTTGAATAGGACTAGCAAGAAAACAATATTTACTCTTTCCATTCAGTGCATTCTTACGAGAAAAGGTTGAATCATTAAGTTCTTGGTATTTCGTAGTGCTAATTGAAGATTTCTAACCGAGATATTATGGAGACACACCGTCAGAACATGAACACGAAGGAGAACCATTCTATATCCAAACTATTCGTGTTTCTGAAAGATAGGAACATTATAAGATCTTCGTGTAAAACGAATCAATTAACTAAATTTTGAAGGAAATCAAGTTTAATGGTGTTATTATTAAGTTCTGGTAATATTTTAGTTTTTAATTAGTGTTTCAACTGTTTCGGCATTCAAAGCCATTTTAAAACTGTGGTTAGGCTGTATTGAGACAACTAACTTATGAGCTTTTATTTACCCTTACCCAATTTTAAATTGTAAAAAATATTTATACATTTTTAATTTTTTTTTTAATTTATGTTTTATCGTCTTTAATGGTTGATTTTTCTTAGGGAAGTAAAGCTTTTCAGCCTTTATGGACTGCACGCCACTGGTAGGTGCTTAAAGGCTATAAGGTAAAAACATTTTAAAATGAAACATTATGTAAGTATTTAAAATTATACAAAATAAATTAGTAAAATTATTTTCCTGGTGGAGAAATTTGATGATGTATCCATAAACATAACCGCGCAGTTTAAAAGGGTAATAAAGTCCTTAATTTCATTCTGCGGCGACCAATAGATCTATATGAGTGACACCTTAGACAAGCTTAATCAGGGTTCGACAAACTAGCAACATTTTAGTCGTTGTAAACTCTCCAGTGTTGTGGAAGATTGCATCGTGGTAGCAAATGTAGTGACACTTCCAAATCGCTTATTGAACTAGTATCCACTGAAGACTCTGTCCCCGATATACTCGTAGGTAGTGCTGTCCGCAGCTTATTCGCAGATTTTTCAGTTACCTAGACAATTTCAATCTGTACTTGTACTGTAATGGGTACGTAAAAACACGTGATAATATTATTACGTGATGAGTAACATGAAAACGGATCTTATAAAATGGTCAAAGATTACCTGTAATTGAACGAGTCAAAGATGGAACGATTACGCTCTATGTGACAAAAAAGCACTTTCTAGTCAAATTGATGTATTGTAACATTAGGTATACACAGTTTCGTAATTGATTAAAAATACAATTGGACTATTTTAACTATAAAGCAGTAAATATGTTTTCCATCGTATCTTGTTCATTCTACATAAGATTTTCATATTTTACGCTCCATATTTAATAATTTCTGAAAAAACGATCTTGCTCCTGATGAGGACGCCACTTCAAAATTGGCAAAAAGACCATCTTCATCTCTAAACTACCAGATTTCCTCAGGCGTGGAATCGAAAAATCAACCAAAACGCTGGGATTCAAACGTAAAAATGTATCAGAATGTGTACGTAGGGATTATTTATAAAGTAACGTATTTCGTATTTTAACGTATTTATAATTATATGCAATAAGCAATTAAAAGTATTGTGAATATTTTTTTTATATACTCGTAACATACACATTATAAACAAAATTATGCATGAGAAATATGTTTTTCATGAAAAAGATGTACAATAATAGGTAGCTGCATTTCCAGTTCGTTTTTATCGTGTATTTGTATGTTGATACCTACCTATATATCCATACCCAAGAGGTCAACGCTCCCACGTCCAAAAATACCTAGTCAGAGGAATAGAGGGTCCTATGCGGCAATTTTGACAAAATGACTATTTGCTTGACTTTTTCCTCTAACCGGTGGTATAATGCAAGTGCTAGGTATTATAAAATTTGTTAAAATCATTTTAGATTTTTCCAGTATATACCACCCTTCTCAGAGTCATAAAATCATATAAGTACGTACTACTGCATACTAGTGCATACCTCTAATCTCTAATAATAAAACTTTTTTTTAAGCATTTCATGGCCTTTTTTAATATACCTGATTATTATAACTACAGCCATCATAGGCACAGTCATACGTATTTTTTATATAAAACTTCTTCAGAAGTGTTCAATTCTATGTTTTCTATGTATTTTAGTTATAAATTTAGCAAATTGTGAGTCATAGTAATGCATACATCATTTTAAGGCATATAAAACAAAATTTAAAATATTTGTATGCGTATTATAAACAAATTAAATCGGTCTTGCAGATCGTTTTTTGCTTCTCCTGAAAAAACCACAAATGGAACGTAGGATCCTATACCCCTGACGTGAACAAATGTAAATACGCCACTACGCTCGGGATTTCATTTATCTGATCTTTTATTAATCATCTATCTACACTATAAAAGTAAACATCACTATTCTCTGAGCGGCTTTGTAATGGAAATAAATTTGCAAAAAATGAGCCCTGTTTACAATGACAATTTATTTAAGGTAAACCAATTTTGAAAACTTTTGGTGGGTAAAGTTGACATGGAGATACTTCCACTAACCACGATTCTTCAATTATTGAAAAAAAATCTTACTGTTTATCTAGATGACTTCTAATTTTACTTTAATAGCCACAATTAAAACACAAAGTTACACGTTCAGGTCTCGGAGTTCAAATCCCACCATCGGCAAAACGGTTTCCTAGTGCAATTTTAGAAAACGTGTAAATGCGTTATTAATTTTATTTTAATACTTATAAATTATTCACATTAATTATCTGATGATAGGTTAAAAAAACTGCTAATTAAAGTATGAGTCGATCTTCTTATGTCCAGAGCGTTAATAATAACAGATCGCCTTCACGGAAGAGATTATAAAATAACAATGTTTTCTGATATAGATAAAGAAAGATGATGAGAATCGACATTCTTGGCACGACTTAAATACTTTAATTATTGTAAAAAAAGTTATTTCATAAAGTAATTCTAGTTAATAGTTCGCATTTTACATCCTGTTATAATGCGGCTGGTAAGAGGATGCCCTTTTTTCTAGAATGGAGTCAACTATAATCGTTAATTTTTTAATGATACTTATTTTTCAAATATTAACATCGTATATTGTTTTTGTAGGTACTCTCAACGTATTAAAAAAAAGTCATTTTAGAAGACCGGTTTGAATATTATTATTTTGCTAGACCGCCGTTTCATAATAAGGAAATAGAGTCGAGTTTTTTTTGTTTGTCAATATTGACATTCAAACTTAAATATTAATATATTTGGTATTTTTTCTAATGTTGGTTTTCATAGTTAACATAATTTTCAAAGTTTCAATTTTTCAAAGCCTGCCAAAACGCTTTAAATATTTGGCCGGTCGGATTTGATCTTAAGGTTAGAATGTCAAATGTCAAAACAAGGATGAGCTTTACCAGAAAACCATACGTAAATATAATTAATAAAATGATGCACCTTCTCAGAAACTTTAACTCAAAGAATAATAATAGTATTGAGCATTAATATTAATATAATTTCAGTATTGATAAATGGTTTGCTCATGAATACTCATGAGTGGTAATTTATTTCACTAATAATGTTTTTTTTATATTTAACAACAATGATAGAGCTTAAAGCCACCCAAATTAAGTTTAAATTTCACAAACTAAAAAAAAAAATACATATTTATAATACAAAACAAAAATGAAAAATAAAAATGTCCATACTAATCCAAAAACAGAATGCACGTGTGACGTCAGATGTTTCAAATGATATGGTACCAACTTAACAAGTTGTTTTAATGATTTTTTAATCACTTTTAAATAACGATTTGAAAATTTTACGTGTAATTATATATAATAAAAGTTATACGAGTATATTCAGAATCCGCATTTGCTGATCTATACTCGTATGAATACATATTTTAAAAGCCATTATTTTTTTCACTGGAGTTTCTTATTGAAGGCAATAACAAACTGGGTAGAGGATAATATTGAGAAAAAAAAAACACCCCAAAAAGATTAAAAAAGCCGTTAAACATAATTTGTTCTGTTTTTTTTGTTTGTTTGTTTTTTTTTTAAAATATTTTTTTATATTAACTCCATACAGGAGGTCCGAGAAAAATAATTTCCAACAGGGTATATTTCATCTTTGAAGATGCTGCATGGAGGGTATTTTTAAGGAAAGGAATGTGTAAACCTAGGAGTTAAAGAGAGCCATATTGTAAGTGGGAGTATTACCCCATAATAGTCGCAACTGCCCGGAAAAAATGAGAATATGACATCTCCTATTGGCGTATATTGTAAGGTTAAAGGATATGGGGAGGGAAAGAAGATAGGGAAGAGGAAGACGAGAAAGTATCTGGCAATTTAGATATGATCACGAAACACGGCTAAAGCCATTTCAAGCTAAGTTTCGATCCTGAATGGTGGTATTTCACCAGAGCGATGCTGTGAGTATTTACCACCTCTTTATTCACAGCACTATAATCAAGCAACTCTTCTATATAATTATATCATATAATAGAAATCAGTTTCCAGATTAATGCGCTTACAAGTACCTAATACAGCGCCCTTGAGGTGATTTTCACAAAAAAACAGCGCTATACAAGTCATCCAAGTATCATTATTATTATTTGTAAAAAAATGCAATTTCCTGCCTGGGTGGAAAACCAACGTCAGTACGTAATAAGGTAATCCATCGATATAACATTTTCCATGATTCGAAGAACACAAATATTCATCTATATTAGAAAACTTAATAACCATTTATTAAATAAATGTGAAATTACTTTGTGGTGTCATTATTAATAAAAGCAATAAAAAACATTTTGTGAATACTACTATTTAATATATTAATATCAACATGATTCGAAAGCGAAGCTTCCCTCATCAGGATACACAGTATACTAAGATATAATGAGAGGAATAGACACGTAGTTATACACAATACTTCTAATTATCCTTTTGCTGAAAACTTATTACCTTTTCAATCCATGCTTAGTAGGAAAGTTAATGTTCCTCAATCGAAAAATAATTTTAACTAAGAATTTTATAAATAATTAACGAAATTGAAATCAACAACGGTTATAAAACAAAATTAATGTCAAATAAAAAAGTTTATTAAATCTTATGTTTATCTACAAATAATTGAAGTTGGCAAACAGTGGAGAAAAATATTATTTTTAAATAATATTACTTCAGAATGGAAGATACTCTCAGTATCGCCCTGGTGAAAGACCACCATTCAGAATTGAAACGTTCCTTGAAATGGATTTTAGCCATGTTTGGTGTCCAGATCTGAATAGCCAGGTATTTCCTCACATTCCTCTTCCCCTTCTCCTTTACCTCCCCAATACCTCCAGCCTCACAACATTCCCCAATTGGGAATGCCATAGTCTCACTGGCTCCAGACGGTTGGAAGCAAATTGGGACTCTTGTGCGGTATTCATATAAAAAAAAATCTATTCCGATTATTATTTCTCAGTATACTGAATATCCTGATAAGGGAAATTGTGCTTTAAATGGTGGTTTATACGATATATTTTTATTAAAAATAATTGTTTAAGGGCTTTTTTTCTGTAACAATGAGGAATTTGTATTCATTTTTCACGGGCTTGAAAAAAAATGTAATTAGATTTTTATAGTGAATGTACGAAAAGGCTACATATTACTTGTAATTTTTTAATGATGAATATTAAAAAAAAGGCTTTTTTAACTCGTAAAGTTAGTTTTTGATGTATTTTATTCATTTTATAAAATACCCCATTTTGGATTGGTGTTTTTAATGTCACTAATTTAAACTATGACTTTGATGATGTTTGCAGTGTGATAGTTTTTTTTTAAGGGTTAACTTCTTTTGGTTCTTATTTGTTAACTTTTTTTTATTTTTATATTTACATTCAGTTTTTTTTTTACAAAAAAAAATTTATACCGAATATACCAAGTTTTTTTCTAATTTTTAAGAATCTCCCATTCTCCCATATTTATTTGATTACACTCTATATATTATCAGTAGTGTTTGAATCTCCCATTCTCCCATATTTATTTGATTACACTCTATATATTATCAGTAGTGTTTGAATCTCCCATTCTCCCATATTTATTTGATTACACTCTATATATTATCAGTAGTGTTTGAATCTCCCATTCTCCCATATTTATTTGATTACACTCTATATATTATCAGTAGTGTTTATTTCTAAATACTAAACATTTTACATTTACTTGAAATGTATTATAGTACGATATTTTAATTTGGTTTTATTTCTAGCATTAATTGTCTTAAAGTACGTAGGTATGCATATACGAGTACTCGTATGTACAAGTTTTTTTTCATGCTCTAGGGAGATAAAATGAGCTGAATTTTGTTCTAATTTTTTAAACAGATGTTACCCTTTTAATCTCTTCAAGTAATGAATGCTTTAAACATTTAGACAATTTTATGCGACTTCGTTCTATCTCCGTATACATTTTAAAATTTATTAATTACATATATTTCTGCTATCTTGGACCCTATTTTAGCTAGTTATACCTTGTGTAAATGAGATTTATTAGTGGAAATTAGTTATATATTTTAACTGTTAATGGCGTTATTTTCTAAAATTTTCAATAAATCTACCTTTTTTACTACCCATGCATACGAATATATATTTTTTATAGCACGTATAATGTACAAATCCTTTCGGGTTCTGAAAAAAAAAACTATGCAAGTAGCTCATAATTATGTCAGTCTTATTCAATGAAGAACAGTAGATATAAATAAAATAAAAAAAATGCCCGTGACCAAAATTTACTACGAAGAATTAAAATCATTTCAAATCCTTTTCGCAATATTCACAAGTGTTCGACCAATCGACCCCCTAGAAAAACAAGGCTCCAACTGTCACAGTAACGTTACGCGATAATGACTTCTAAAGTATCTTTCCGTAGAGCCCATTATCGCATTTCTTTGTTGTGTTAGTTATTATTCCAAGGGGTCGCAATGCCAAATCCATAATGCAATAATTATGTTTCTCCAAGTTTATGCAGCAGTCACAGAGACTGAGGTCAGTTGCAGTTAGAGGTGATTACAGAGTTGTTAAACTATAAATTGATATTTCCTCGAATATTAAATTGCATAATCAGCGTAAAGGTCATAAAAAAACGATGGTAATGAAGGGAATCATTGTTTTGCTACATTGTTGTTGACGTCTCTTTGATTCCACGTTTACAAATGATTTGATGTCGTATCGGAATGGAAGAGACAGACATATACCATATTCTGGACGTGTGAGTGTGCCAGAAGAAAGCTAATAACGTTATCTCCTACAATAAAATTTCATATTATTTTCAAACGTAACATATTCAAAAGAGCATGCCGGAGACGGAAATGATTGATTTTTTGGAAAATACCGAAGATATAAGTCGCTAAAATATTGATCATCTCGCCGGCCGGCCGATAAATGTGTGACGTCACGGTTCATAAAAGATTGTCGCGGCCATGGATATCATAGGTCCCGCAGAATCGGTTACTGCCATTCAAATTGTGAATTGTTCCGAATTGTGAGTTGTGACGTCATGGGTGTACAATTTTATCGAAATCACTGTGAAGATATCGAGAAACTAATTTTAACGTTATTAATTCTTTAAATTAAAAAATATATGTATGTATTTAAAAAAATGGGAGATAAGATCATTTTGTTCTTACCCACTTCTGCTGAAAATGAAAGAATATTTTCAAATTTAACATCGAAATCCTTTCATGGGCGAGACACCAATTTTCTTTCAAATTGGTTTACACCACAATTCTTTTTCTGTTCAGTGTGTATCAATAATTGCATTTATACAATTAAATTAATAATAAATAAAATGAATTAACCTACTCATATCCGGTGAGTAAAATGATATTTAAAACGCTCGTGGAATTAATCACTTATGGATAATACAAAATGCTTGGATTTGTACTACGATTAAGGAAACCATTTAAAAATCCACGTACGCTAATAATGGTATATTCTTTACTACTCAGAAGTACACTGGAATACCCATAGCCTATCTGTAATCCCAAATACATGCTATACATCGATAGTATGGAACGAATACAATATGAAATTTGGTTTCTCCTGTTCAAATACAATTTGAATTGAAGAATTGAACTCTAAAAATTATTAGTGAGCTATTTATCAAATAATAATGCTATTAAATTAACAGAATTAACCAAATTTCGGTGTTTGTAAAGTACCTATGGCAAAAGCCCGAAATGTCAAATAAAAGTGTATTAAATTCTAAAAAATATATAATATGCTCTACGCGTGTTAGTATTTGTAATGCACTTATATTTTTTTATAATAATGTGAAATAAAACATCAAACTCTTTTACCAATATGTCGTCATCGACATGGAATTAGAACTGCAATTAATTAGGATGGAGTAAAATGCATTACCCTTAAAAAGAAATGAAATGGAGCACCAAATATTTATTAATTTCTAATTTTGAAGCCGTCATGGTGGAATTCCATTTTAATATGATTTTTTAAATTAAAAAACCTTTGTAACTATCCTCCACTTGTTTATTATAGACCGGACCGATTTCACCGTATCACGGGCATCTTCAGATTGATACAATTAAAATTAAATCTATGGTAAACCAACACAAAGTAATCCATCTTCCAAAATGTAATAAGCCAACACTAAAGTAGTTTCAGATATAATTGCAAAGCCATTCCATCACCAATAAAACAAATTTCTGTCATAAATGTACAATATTAGAAAGAGCAATGGGGCTCACTCCTGACATAAGTGATATATATACCGCACACCTAGATCTAAATAGTATCAACTAAAAAGATACGATTTTTTTAGTTAATCATTTATTCGGATTCTATAAATAAAGGTGCATGTAACTTAAAAACAGATATGTCAATATTTTTAATACTCGCCAAAATATGGCGCTGAAAGCACTTCTTGTTGAATGTGTGAGCTCATGACCCCCATCAAAACGGTTAAAATCGTACTTAATCTTAGTTTCTGTCGGGAAAATAAGCGGAGTGCGTGTACGTTGGTAGTACAAAACTGTTTTTCATCAAGTTGCAACAGGTTTAGAGACCAGATATTCATCGAATCGATGAAAATTCACTGCTCGATTTTGAGTTGCAACAATTTTGATTACTCTGGTTAACTGAAAATTTTATGTTTATTTTGACGTCTTTCAGATTTGAAGAAAAACTTTTGACATTTATAGTTACATCAGTTGTGCTGTTAGTAGTTCTAATTCTGAGACTGAAGATAATAAGGTTTCCCAAATTGAAGCTAATTAGCACTTAACATCGAAAAAGGTACTGTATACAATGACTCTCAAAATCCCACGATTGTTGAAGATCATGACCAAGAGCCCACCGGCGAAGAAGAAAAAAAAGAAAGTAATAAAACCATTGACGTGGTAAATGAAAGTTGCAAAAATACAACGAAATTGTTGTCTAAATCTAAGAAACAAGTTCCAGAGAGAAAACTTCACCCGCTTTGTGAAACCAAGTATCGCCTGAATTGTAAAAACAGTTTTGATGTACCATCAAGGCAGCAACTCTTCGATGCATACTGGGAATTAGCTGATCTTCAAAGGCATAGAGAGAGATTATAGTACGACACTCACAAGAAATCAAATCAAAGTACAGGTACTCTAGCACACAAAAAATGAGAGGTATACAGCATTTTATCACGAAATGAATGGGCCAAGGATGAGAGTGTGTAAAGCATTCTTCAAATCCACTCTTGACTTGAACGGAAGAGTCAGGTATGAATGAAAGTGAATTGAGAGGAAAACATGTTAATCTACTAACTTCTGAACGTGATTTCGAAAATGTGGATCCCAGAAGTGCCATTAAAGATAATTGTTTTTAATACTTACCTACTTTCTGTTTCCAGTCTTGGTATTGATCAAGTTTAAGTTTTGATTTTATAAATTATTTTGATAGAGATCGTAAGACTGTATCTGATGTAGCATTTTGACTTACTACATGCTAAAGTCGTCTTTTTTCAGAATAATTTGTTGAAATTTTTAATAACTTAATTTCTCTACTTTTACAGGAAAATTACCTACTTAATAAAAAACTGTATTTGTATGGATTCATTGTTTTATCATTTCATCCAAATGAAAATAAAACAAGAAACTACGCCTTTTCTAAATTGGCAGTTACGAGTATATTGTTTTGCCAGGTAAAATTGAATCAAGTCGAAAAACGTCAATAAAACCGTTTCAAGTTCAAATAATGGAAAAAATAACTAAAAGTGTCGTACAAAACTGTAGTAACTCACAAACTCCCCTTTTCAACTTACTTATTCGATTTGTATGAATTCATTCAATTTGAACATTCGTACAAAACTGTAGTAACTCACAAATTCCAATTTTCAACTTACTTATATGATTTGTATGAAATCATTTAATTTGAACATCTTCAATTTGCATTATCCATTCAAAAGAAAACAGTAAACTCCTACCTTATATATCTTACATGACAATACATGTTTTTCGTTATTTCTGAAAAAAAAAAATTATGTTTTTCTAGTCTTGTTTTACATTTTTTCAAAGCAGTATTGTTAATATTATATCACACAATTAATGTGAGAACTGGTAAAAATACATTAATACTACTTTTATTTAATCAAAACACTGCATTTATGGGATATCGTAAAAATTAATTAATTAATTATTTTTGATTTTTCGATAGAAACATAATCACAAAGGCGTTTGACAGATCTCATATAAACATTGTGTAAAACCAAAATACGGTCTACATTAAACCTACAAAACATCTATTTTTAATGAAACCGTTGCATGTTTTTATCGAATTATCATTGGAATATCTGATTTTATGAATTATTGCCATAACACGATAAAATTACAAAAATAAACGACTGAAAACGTCACTCGAAATTAAAAATACTTTTCCAATGGCGTAATGATTGTATAAACCACGAGAGTTTTATAAGAATAAATTACACAAACGAAAAAAAAGTATCATAAATGAGTAGCTAATATATATATTTTTTAACAATAACATAGTAAACTGGACATTTTGAGTATATTTAAGTACAAAATTCAATACTTGTCACGACAGATCGCTATACCGCGTGCTAAAAACAAGCGATGACGGCCGATTTTGTTTTGTATAGTTTTTGTAATATATTCGAATTATTTGGAACACTCTATCGTTAATTTCTGGAAACTACATAAAGCGTGGTTTTTTCTCATTCTAACACTGCTTATATCATATATCTAACCGTAATACGAAAGGAGATAGAATGACGTTCATGAGTCCGCACAGTTTGTTCCGGAAATGGAACAGATGCGGGTATTACGATCGATTCGTGGTTCCTGCTCGATAACTGATTTAACTGAGGGGGAAGAAAACGTAGATACAGACTATAATTAATAAAAACTCTATATATTTACAGAAGAATTCGCCAGCATCTATTTTTCAAAGATTAATAAAGTGTTTGTAAATATACTTACTGAAACTCCTAACATGTTTTAAAAAAAAAACCTTAATTAAAACGTATTATATCTGTGTTTTGGGGTAGACATAACTATCTCTCGTACAGGAAGCTGTGGTGTTTTTAAATTTGCACAGCTTGTTTGGTTCGGAATTTCTACGTCGATGAAATATTTTTAGCCGGCAACGTGATTAATTGTCAACGCGTAATTTTTTTGTTAGAATTTTCCAGGTTAACGCATTTTAATCAAGGTTGAACGTTATTTCCATCATGAGCTATGGAGCTTCAAAATATCACATGTTAAAACTTCAGAGAACACATATTGTTTTTCTCATATTTATAATATCTACAATAAATAAAAATAAAAATTATTCGAAGGTAGATAGTGATAACTACTGAAAGATACAATGTACTCGTATATGTACGAGTATAAGAAGAACTCGGGGGCTTCACCGCCAATTGATATTTCTCGAATATGAAATTGCATAGTCAGGGTGAAGGTTAAAAAAATACGACTGCAATGAAGGGCAAATGTGTTTTAGTAAATCATCATTTACGTCTTGGTGATTCGAAATAATTTACTATGCCATGTTGTTTGTTGCATTGATGACTGACATTGCTTCGTTCTGTAGGATTAGTCAACAAGAGAGTTAGTTCAAAACCCTGAAAAAGGGTATTTGTGAATAAGTATACAGCGAATTAATTACATGTGTGTTGAATCGGAAAAGAACATTATTACATGGCGCTTGGGTTATGAAATTTGCAATGTTTCTATATTATTATGTTTCTTGTTGTGTTTCTAATTATAATTCTTTTTATGTTTCTGGCTATATTTTGTTGTTTTTTGATTTTTTACATTTCTTACAAAATTTATTGTTTTGTTAATTTTTCTGTTTTTTATATGTTTATTTATCATCATATTTTTTGATTTGTTACTAATCATGTTTCTAGTTTTATTATATGTTACGTAGGTATCTCTATTCTTTTCTTGTTATTTTACCAGATTTCTTTTTTTTCATGTTTCTTATTTTGTTACATACGTATCTCTCTTATGTTCTTGTTATTTTACCAGATTACTTTTTTTCATGCTTCTTATTTTGTTACATACGTATCTCTCTTATGTTCTTGTTATTTTACCAGATTTATTTCTTTTCATGTTCCTTATATTGTTACGTACGTATCTCTATTATTTTCTTGTTATTTTACCAGATTCGATTTTTTTCCTGTTTCTTTATGTTACATAGGTATCTGTATTCTTTTCTTGTTATTTTACCCGATTTGTTTTTTTTTACATGTTTATTATTATGTTTCCTAATAAATCACTAGTATTAAAAATTACAAAATATTAGATAACATAAAATTTTCATCAATGTGGGTACCTTTGCAAAATGGTACGTCAAAAAAAATCCAATTGTAGTACCTTGACTGAAATATACATTGAACCCATCCATCGGTTCCGACGCCAGTGATCTTTCAACGTCAATGAGTCGTTTGTTCCAATGACGTCCAATTTGAACTTTACTCTTTTCTGTCTGAACGGGTTTCAAGCACTGAGCAATTGCCTCGCGCGTTAATGATGTCTGTTACAATCACCGAGCAGATAATCTTTAAATTTGAGATCTATACCGATTTAAAAGAAAACTGATTAAATCAATTTACATAAAAAGGCCTTTTGACTCCCCGAGCCACACAGGCTAATAAAATTGTTTATCTGCTCATGATAGAATTTTCGCAGAAATAAGGAAAAACAATGCTTACTTATCGCACACGGACACGCCTACAAAATACTTCTATTGGTTATTCTCTTCATTGATTACAATAGATGACCACGTCTACGAGAAACAGATACATGGCTTTTAAATTTTTTAATAAATTAATCTTCATACCGATAACTTAATCACAGTTGTCATAGGAGGTTTGAGTTGAATAAAATGATGGGAAAAAGATCTATGCTCTCAATGTCGAGGTATCAACATCATTTTCTCTCAAATAGATTTTAGGCTTTCTCACAAATCATACATAGGAGACATAGCTCTTAACTTTAATCTCCATATCTTTTATATTCATGTTAAATTTACATATATACGAGTATTTCAATTAAAAGACAAAACACATTGTTTTTATGCACTTTTATTTTTGCATAGTCGAATTGTTTCGTTTCGACTATCGAATCGAAATCGAAATTCGAACTAGTCGACTAAACAAAAATAAAAGTGGATTCAAACAAAGTATCTTTTCATTTAATTAATAATGACAACCCACGATGCATTTGCTTCTTGCGAAAATCATGTATATTCCTTTTTGTAAGGTCCACACTCCATGACATTCGTAGGATTAATTAAAATAATAAAAGAGAAGGTTGTCATAAATTTTGATATTTTGTAACACACAATATTCCAGTACATTAAAAAAAAAGTCTTGGCACCAATATAAAAATAAAAATACCTGGGTATCATCGTGTTTCAGCTTGTGGACGGGATTGAATCTATTTCATTACTCTAATACAATACGCGAAATTTGAATTAAATATGCAACTGTACGTAAGAGTGTACCCTCTATCTGGTAAGATTACCCATAAATGCATCAAAGCAATTTATAATGCCGATAAAATAAAAGATTTAAACAAAACCTCGATACTTTTTGGATCAATAATAGAAGTAGAACATTTAGAAATGTTCTACTAGTGTACCAGACAAGATGCCTTCTGGTGTTATTTTGTGGTACAAAATCACATGGTAAAACGCAGGCGTACGGTAACAACATTTGATTTATGGTGACTATTAGAATATTGCTTTCCTCATTATCTCAAAACTTGCTTTTGGAAATGTCCGACTAATGAACTGAACTGTCGCCATATCGAACTTATATTCCCCTTTAACGAAGCGCGAAATTATTGCAAGAAGTTACAAGTTCCTAGGTGAACTTGCCCTCACTAGGTTAAAGAGGATTTAATCATGTTTGTAAAGTACAGAAGCAAGGCCTTGTTAGAAAAAATGCAAATTTATCCGATGCAAGTTAACCAGACTAGTAAATAATGCATTCTTTCATCGAATAAATTATACATTGTCTTTATTGTCTGGCACTTTTTTTGTTGCACCTAAGCTAACGTTTTATTTATTCGTAAACCGGCACTTATGTATTAGTTATCCGGCGATTATGTCTTTGTAAACCAGCGTTTGTCTTTGCAAGCCCGCGCTTTGTATTTATAAGCCTGTGTTTATACGTTTTAAAGTCTGCGTTTTTTCCTTTGTAAGGCTGAGGTTTTGTCTTTGTAAACCTGCATTTTTGTTTTTGTAAGCGTGCGTGTTTGTATTTGTAACCCGGCATTTATGCCGTTTAAACCCGCGTTTATACTGTTTAAACACGTATTTATGTGTATGTAAGATTTGTAGGTGTGTATAATTGAGATAATATCTGTGTAGGTTAGTATTTGAGACGGTGTATAAATGTAACTGAAGTAATGAGTGTGTGCCAATGCGGTGATATGTGGCAGTCCACCCTCTGTTCCCAACTCTGGAAAATTATGTGAAGATGATTATTTGGAATTTTGACTACATAACAACAAAAGCTGTTATTTTTAGGAATGGACATACATTCGTTTACTTCAAATACGAACTAAAAAACCCTATTTAAACCATATGATGAAAACTAGAAACATCAGCTATTCTTAATACATTATGTTTTTTTGCAGAAATATGGAAATGGTTTAATTTATTTCGACGTTATAGTAAGATTCGTAGAAAATACCCATTGAGAATACAAACATAGACACGTTATTGTCTCACAATATTTACACAAAATGCGGCAAAGTAACAAATTCACTCACGTTTCCAGAAATTTTTCTTTTTTATTTAAACATGAATGACAAAGATAAACATACAAAGAATAATATGAGTTTGAATGAAATAGAAATACGACCAAGCGTCGTTTTCCAACTTAAAAGTTGCGTTGAATACTACATCCTTCACCCCGTGTAAAGGTAATTCGGGAAAAACGAGACACAGGGGCAAATATACATATAGCTAGAATGGGTTATAATTATAGAATGAGAATTAACCATTTAGTTTTCTTATTATTTTTTTATAATCTGATCACAGCGTTCTGAGAAGTGAAGGCGTCCAATCATCCTTTGAACACAAACAACAGTAGTCCATTTCTGTTGACGTAGTGGTTGTTCATTGTTATTTATTATGAAATCATAGCGTAACTCATTATTTTATACAAAGGGTTAGTGTCTTAAATTAGTAGTGTCTTTTGCCATTTTCAGTTAAGGAATTCCATAAATGCGACTAGGTACGGTTGGAGATGGTATATTTGTTTGATTATAGAATTAAATTCAATACGTTATTCATTGTGTATTTTACCCCAGTTTGCCTTAATCAAAACAACGAATATGGAACGTTCTGTTAGTAGAATAAAATTTCACTAAAGTTACTGTGAATTAATTGCATTATTTATAATAACAAGTAGTTTCTTGTACTTTTAAAATAATTGTTTTTTACTGGGGTTTTTCGTGCAACGGAAATAATTTCTCATCACTCAGGAGGGCATTTTGGCATTTATAAGCAATTATGCTAGAGGTTCCACATGACTTCACGCGATGCATGACAGTTTTATAATAAATAAACCATTTTTCGTATCTTTCGCTTGCCACTTTGTGAGTTCTAAACGTATCTATAATTTCTTCAAACAATTGATTTTTACTTCGTGGCGTCATATCTATGTACCTATATTTGTTTGTAAGGCCATTGAGTACGCTAGCAAAAATGGTTTTTTATGAAATGCTACATTTGTAATTTATTTTACGTCCATAATAAGCAGGTACTATGAAATAATATTAAACACCAGAGAAATCATAATTGATATAATGCAACGTTAAAACGTAAACAGCTATTAATTTTGTTTAATCTCGCGGAATTCTAGCCCATTCTATACCAAAGATGGTTTATTGCATCAAAACGTTAAGTGGAAATAACAACAACAAAAAAACAACAACATGCGCAGAACCGCGGATCTAACTCAAAGTGTTGGGTCCGATTGCGCATCCGTAGCTATGTAAACCCATCACGTCACACGAGTGATACAGTACTGAAGTACCTACATAGGTATCTCAATATTCTATCATCTGACGGTACCTACAATATAGGTCCTACATTGGTGTGAACATTTTTGGAATATAATATCGAAATTTTTTCTCGAGTAGTTCAGGTGATAACATTTAAAGGTTTGTGCCTAGGGTATTAACGCTAATATACTCGTAACATGCGCGCACGAATTTTTACTGTGAACATGAATTAGACAAAGTTGAACTTGAAATTTATTGTTATGACACCCACATAAAATAAAAAAGTCACACTTTTTTTAACCTTACTTAAAATGTGTCAAATTCCGTATATTCTTCTTTACGATGACATTATCGATTAGTTTCACATACAAGTTTTGTACTTTTGGTACCTTGATTTTAAGAGACCTGGAAAATGAAGAATATTTATTGACAAACATTCGGATACCGGTCGTAGATTTGATTCATGTAGTAATCATCTAGTACTTTTATCTCGTATGTCACTGAGACACTGAGACACTGAGAGTAGAGAAACAAGTCGAATGGGGTATTCCTTATTTTGTATCCAGAGCTCCGGCGACACACTGATATATGTCACAATCTGATGGAAGTTGCGGAGACACTGAGAGTAGAGAAACAAGTCGAATGGGGTATTCCTTATTTTGTATCCAGAGCTCCGGCGACACACTGATATATGTCACAATCTGATGGAAGTTGCGGAGACACTGAGAGTAGAGAAACAAGTCGAATGGGGTATTCCTTATTTTGTATCCAGAGCTCCGGCGACACACTGATATATGTCACATTCTGATGGAAGTTGCGGAGACACTGAGAGTAGAGACACAAGTTGAATGGGGTATTCCTTATTTTGTATCCAGAGCTCCGGCGACACACTGATATATGTCACAATCTGATTGAAGTTGCGGAGACACTGAGAGTAGAGAAACAAGTCTAAATGGGGTATTGCTTATTTTGTATCCAGAGCTCCGGCGACACACTGATATATGTCACAATCTGATGGAAGTTGCGGAGACACTGAGAGTAGAGAAACAAGTCGAATGGGGTATTCCTTATTTTGTATCCAGAGCTCCGGCGACACACTGATATATGTCACATTCTGATGGAAGTTGCGGAGACACTGAGAGTAGAGACACAAGTTGAATGGGGTATTCCTTATTTTGTATCCAGAGCTCCGGCGACACACTGATATATGTCACAATCTGATTGAAGTTGCGGAGACACTGAGAGTAGAGAAACAAGTCTAAATGGGGTATTGCTTATTTTGTATCCAGAGCTCCGGCGACACACTGATATATGTCACAATCTGATTGAAGTTGCGGAGACACTGAGAGTAGAGAAACAAGTCTGAATGGGGTATTGCTTATTTTGTATCCAGAGCTGCGGCGACACACTGATATATGTCACAATCTGATTGAAGTTGCGGAGACACTGAGAGTAGAGAAACAAGTCTGAATGGCGTATTGCTTATTTTGTATCCAGAGCTCCGACGACACACTGATATACTCGTATATCAGTGTGTTACCGGAGCTCTGGAATCAAAATCTACGCTCTGGACTTTAACACGCAAATATAATATTATTCTTTATTTCGTTAGCATTTTATTTTTTTAAGCTTTGCGTATTTATTATTTTTTCTCTTTCTATTTTTGTCTCACCTGTAAGGCGCCAGGAACTGATAATTATAAAAATATATATATATGTTAAATAAAAAAAGTTATGTACAACGGAATTTCAATATAATTTTTTGATGCTTGCAAATTAATGTTTATTCAGTTTAATTATTAAAATTAAGAGAGTTTTGGTTTTTAACGATTATTGTTATTTTTTTTAATGTTTATTTTATTTCTTGTGATTGTGCCAAAAAAGGAAATGTACTTAAATATATAGGTATCTTTTAACTAACTGATGCTAAAATTAACAGCATTTTTATTCGCAATGTTATCACTATATTTGTTTTCTAATTTTATTTGTTGTTTAATGTAATGAAAATCTAACTATGTATTAAAATTTAAAAATTTAAAAGGCTCTATGATTGGACTCTGCTTTCAAAATGATTTGGTCCGATAATAGCAATCATAGATCATAGTAGTTCAAACAAGGTGAGAGTGGTCCAAATGAGGAATCACTAAAAAAACGCCTTTGTCGTCTAATGCTAAGGTCTAAAATTCTGTGACTTATCCTGTTATTATATGAATAAACGCTGGTTTTAATGAATCATTTAATTTTAAGCTATGTGTCAAGCCTAAGGAGCTGTACCTGTAAAAAGTGAGTGGTACAATCATCGCAACCTTCTCCAATACGCACAATGTATCGCCAATAAGGGTGATGCTGTCTGATAGCAGAAAATATACAGGATCATAGATGCTGTTTAAAAAAAAACTTTTTTGTTTGTATGGAAAAAAAATCATTTTTTTAAGTGGGCAATACAGCACAGGGATCTAATTAGAATTTATCCTCCAAAATGTGATTCGTTGCACAACAATAACAGATTAAGGTGAAAAGCTGTGAATGTATGATCTAAGAGATGACTGCCTTAGACCAGTGTTTTACGGAACACATAATGTGGAGATGTAAGGTGGGGTCATTTCATTGATGGATTGAAACACCATCCAGGACAATTTCCACAAGATTCACTCAGGCCACTAGAGCTAGTGAAGGTTTAATATTAATAATAATATTTTTTTTTTGAAACACATTATTTAATATCGACATTTAAGAAAGCTTTGACTGCCCAACTAGGAAAAAGTCTCCTTTTAGGACAGTCAAATTGACAAGTTTAGTTATAAAAAAATAGAAGGGAAAAAGCTAGTATTGTCATAGGTTACAAAGGTGTTCTGGGAATATTTAGAGACCCGCTTTGCCGCAGCGTTAAATACGTGTTGAAGTTTGTTAATTTAACATTCAGGAAGTCTGGCATAAATACCGTTACAGTAATTGAGACGTAAGACTAAATAGGAGTTGATTAGCAGTTTTATTGCCCCTGTAGGAAGGTTTCTTCGGACTGACTTGAGTTGTCTTAGATGAAAATCTCCACATGTATTTAAAATATACATTTATTCATATTTGTAAGTTTTAGTACAGAGTTTACATTATTTTCCACTACCAAACTAGGCACCCGCAGTATTATGGTAGTCGAAGTTTGTAGTGTATTATAATATTGTTGTATATATAAGTTAATTAACGTTAATAATAGATTATTATTTATATGATTAATAGGTTTGGCTTGTTTTGTCTTTAATGTCTATTTTTTACATGGTATGTAATATTTACCAACCTTACTTTAAATTCCACCTGAACTTGGGATTACTAAGTACCTTCATTCTAGGCTAATATACACATCTGAACTTGGAATTACTAAGTACCTTCATTCTAGGCTAATATACACATCTAAACTTGGGATTACTAAGTACCTTCATTCTAGGCTAATATACACATCTGAACTTGGAATTACTAAGTACCTTCATTCTAGGCTAATATACACATCTAAACTTGGGATTACTAAGTACCTTCATTCTAGGCTAATATACAGATCTGAACTTGGGATTACTAAGTATCTTCATTCTAGGCTAATATACACATCTGAACTTGAGATTTCTAAGTACCTTCATTCTAGGCTAATACACAAATCTGAACTTGGAATTACTAAATACCTTAATTCTAGGCTTATACGAGTATACACATGTGTAGACAAATACAAATATGTAACACTTTTAATGGCAGTTCAAAAAGATCACCTGACGCTTTCTTGGTGATGTTATTCTCGTATCTAATATTTAATAAGTGCTGTTCTTCTGTTCCCATACCCACGCACTTTAAGTGAAATAACACAAAACTGCGATGTATAACGATGACTTTCTTATTATTATTATATTATACTTTGGGACGGGGTATCAAACCTTTATCGAATTTATATACGTCAGGGGTCTCAAAAGTTGCACCTTTGCACACTGAAAACTTAACTTTGTAGTAACTAATAAAAATAATTAAATTAATATTTTTTTACTAATTGGTTTAATAAACTTTTTAAAAACAAGTTTATTAAATCTTATGTTTATCCACAAATAATTGAAGTTAGTAAACAGTGGAGAAAAATATTATTTAAAAAAACAATGCTTCCAATTTATTAATAAAAAAAAAACACCTCAAGTACTCTCCAACCAGCTTTTAATACTAATAAAAAAAAATAAAAAAACGTATTTTAAATACCAAGGATAAAGATAATATTTTAAATACATTGTGGTTTATAAATTACTTTGTGACGATTGTAGCTTTTTATATAGGTGAGACCGCAATAAATTTTAATACTAGAGTTAATGGGGTGTTAAAGTAATTATGATTATTCTGAATTTGCCAACAATCTTTTGGAAATAAATCATTATTTTGACATAAATAAGGGTTCAAAATTTTACATACGAATACAACTGGTTTACAATGAGATAAATTTGAAATTTTAGAAATTAGAAAAAGTGTTAATAGTCAATTAAATAATATTAAAAATCAAATATTTAAAAAAATATATCTATCTCTTAAATTTATGTTCACATTAACTATATTTAGAATACTATTAATATAAATTTTAATATTTATAACTATTAATACAAAATTTTAATATAAATACCTATTATTATAAATTTTTTTGTGCCTTTCTATTTTAATGGTTCTATTTATAGTAATAATAAAAAACATATATTTAAAAATTTCTAACATGAATTCATTATTTTGTATTTCATAATAATTTTTAATTTTTTCAATTATTTGTTAATTTTTTCTTTTACACGGATATTAACATTACACTTAAGATGTCTAAATAATAATGGGTTCTCCGAATTTGCTAACCATCTCTTAGAAACAGACCACACATTCAATAAAAAATACAGGCACTAGTTTACTACATAAAAATGGAACCGGCATTCGACTAGATAACTTAGAGGCATTATAAATAAGGAAAGCCAAAAACACTAATAGTAGACTCATAAATAATCAAATAAATTTAAATAAAAGTCCAATCCTTAAATTATTCTCAATAAACAAAGTACACACCCTTCCCGGTCAGCAGGTACCTGCTGATCTCCCACCCTTGGCCCTTCACTCGCCTGTTTGTATCAATCTATAACACATGTGCATCTTAGTTCATAGTTTAGTTGTATACTGCCCTGAAGAAGCTACGGCAGTAGCGAAACCCAGTCGGCTACAGTATAAATAAAAGTGATGTAAACAAAGTTATTGTTTTATTTTTTAAAAAAATTAACTATATTGGATGGTGTGGGTAATATATATATAGACAGAAAAAAAAGTGATATAAAAAATGTATTCTTTTATTTTGAAATTATAATATCACATAACAAATTTACCGCTTCACTTTTTTTATTTTATTTTTTTATTTTTTTTATTATTTTTTTTTTAAAAATAAACTGAAAAAATAAATTATATTTTTATTAATATATTTTAAATAGTTTTTTTTTTACAATATGTGTTATATAACATGCACGGTCTAGGAGCATTACATGTTTTATAAAAAAAATGTTCTGTTTGTTTCTCATTTTGTAAATCACTCTTATTGGTCCATATTAAACCTCGACATAGGGTCGAAAGGACTATTGGATGGGAAAATTAATAAATAGATTGTAAAATAAATAGGAAAACGCAGTTTTTGATATGCTCGAGAGAAATATATCAGAATTAACACGCAAGATTACTGTCGGCTGAACAGCTATCCATGTAAGGGAATATTATACCGCCTTCTCTAATACGGAATGTAGTTGGTATAAGTCCATCATATTTTAATTATTATGTCGTTCTGCACATTTTTGTAAAGGAATCAGTTCTCTCTTCCGATTTTTCTTTTAGTCATATAACATAAAGTCCGACTGCTCGGAGCCAGTGAGTACATGACACTCCTAATTATGGAATTTTACGACGCAAATGGTTATAGGCGATAAAGAAGGAGTAGATTGAGATGGCCCCCCCCCCCTCACTAGGCTTTAAAGATGTGATGGCCCGTCCTTCCTTCGTTTATGATTTAATTTAGCAATAGACTTCCGTTCGCGCCACCGATTTAAGATGACTCCTCTACTGCTGCCTTAAATTTTCCTAACTAATGTGATTGGAAAACTCTTTGTAGTTTTCCTTTCAATTTGAGGTTTTTCTCCTCCTTGGCCAGCGTGTAACGTCTAGCCCTATGCTAACATTCGAGTGTTTCCGATTTTCTTAATTTTCACGGTATTTTTGCACTCCAATGTGGTCAATTTTGCCAAGCTTTTCGCGAGTCTACGTTGTGTTGTTTTTTGTTTCAGACTATTGGAAAAACAAGGCCTTATTTGTGGTAACCCCTATTCTTTGTAGCGTAGGCAGACTCTCGCATACCATTGACAGAATTCGTATTCCTAACATTCCTATCTTAGACTTTAATGTTCTGAACTCTCTATTATTATCCTACTATGCAATCTACGTTAATTTCCTATAGGAAGACTAGCATTTTCCTAACTTTACCCCTAAATTTTCTATTTTTTCTTCTATCGTGAGTTTTAATGGGAAAACTTAGCTTCTGGGCTATACTAATTGCACTATTCCTGATCTATATAATACGACGTAGTTTCAATTTTAAATTTGGTATACATAAATGTAATGATCACAGTATTATCGCCTTTCCTCATCGTACTAAGTGTTATTCTACATGGGTTAGTTTCAATGAATTTCATGGTTAAAAGGTACAGTTTTACTTGTTTTGGCGCCATCTCCATCCTCTCCTAAATTTGGGAAAATTACATGATTAGGTTTTAGTTTACACAGCTTTTGTTATGACGAGAGATCGAATACGGTTTGTTTTGCTGCAATTCGGCTCCAGACCAACCCCTAAAGTACTCAGATGACCACGTTTCCGGTCAGTAACTCTCCCCACACAGACGTACAGCCTGACCAAACGGTATACGTAACCTCTTCAATTTTCAGTTCGTGCGCTATTGGTCATCCCCTGTACCGCGACGGAAAGAGCACCTTCCTTATCCATGGGTCCGAGACCCTCCGAATTCCCGTCCTCCAGACAGTTACATTTAAAGGAGATCAAACCGGTTCCGTCCCCTCGTCAAACAACATTATATACTTGCGAATTTTGCAAAGTCCGGGTTGAAAGGCCGTCCCCCGCATCAAGAGTTCAGAGATAACCACGCTTAAATCAGCAATTATTTCTGCCCAATCGATAGGTACAAATTATAAATATATGTAAACAATACGAGTTTTTTATAATCCACAATACTCCAGTTTTCCCAGAAAATTGTGGATCTGACATCTCCAACACAGGTCGTGAATCTGTGCCAGATATTCAGACATATTACATAAGAATATACGTAAAAGTGATAATACAATATACATGATATATTACTTTTTGGTTTGGTTGACAGGTTGGTTTAATGAGACCCTGCTATCTCATGTAGTTTGAATTTAACTGTAGATTGATTTTTGTTTGGAGAAAAGGTAGGACTCCAAAAAGCCCAAAATTTGCAAGGCCTGAACCTTGAAAACCTAAGTCGAAGATAAAATTAATTTTATAACATAACTTGGGAACGTATTGTCGACGAATGATTATGCTTATTTTGATATTTTTAATAATGTGGGTTTTTTTGTTCTGTTGAATTCATCAATATGTTCGAACGGGTGTGGAGCGCCTTTGAATTGAATCTTTCTATGAAAATGGCGCTATAAAATTATGTATGTACGTAAACTACAAATACGTGATTTCTAAAAGATGATAATTCATCGCAAAAGATGATAGTTATTTTTCAATTAAATGTCGACGTTTGTTAAGGTACTTATTCTTCGTAAGATGTACTGAAATTCGAATATATATATACATACTTATACGTATCTACATACTTCGATAAAAGAAGGTGTGGTTTGGAATGTTGACCTAGTTTTAATAACAGTCGAGGAAGTGTGTCATTGAGATATGCGACAGTTATTAAGTGTCAGAGACCCCCGTCAGGAAGCATAACAATTAGGATTCATTGGTTTGTTTTAGAATGATAACGATCTTTGAATTAATAAAAATCGTTTGGGATGTTTATAATTAGTAACGTTAGTTTTCGAATTTAAGTGTTAGGGAAAATATATACTAATAAAATAAACAGTTTTTATAGGACATATACATAAATATAATAAATGGTTTTATATATACATATATTAAACATTGTATATAAATAAACATAAAATAAATAACGGCCATATAGATTTGATAGATACATTATACACTTTCTTTATATATATATATCCATACACACATATATACTCTTAGTAAAGGCTTAGGTATCTACCGGAAATTTTTATAAATACTTAAATGTATTTATGGAAAAAAAATAGGTATTTTTGAATATTTAAAAGTCAAGTGCTGGTAATGAGTGAGACAATTGAATTATCTATAGTACTAGTTTAATTATAATTCAATGCGAAAAGAGAGGTTTATCGTAAAATATTTAATGGAGCTAGACATACCGCTCGGGTACCCCAAAATGTATTTGAACATAATTATTTGATTAGAACGGCTTTGATCAAGTATACAAAACATTTACTCATGATAGATAACGGTCGTATAGTATTGACCTATATATTAAACATTAAATATAAATATATATATATACATATTTACATATACACACATACAATACATGTACTTATAAGTCATTAGAAATATAATTCATATCTCCATCCTCGCCTTCCCGGGGTAATCTGAAAAATTGTATATTAAATTGACTCACCTGAATTCCGACAATTTCATAATTTTTCCAGACGGGTTATACACGCCAATATGAAGATTCAGAAAATATTGAACTTCCCTGCCTGGAATGTTTAATCTAAGTTAGAAATATTTACTTAATACAATCTAGTGTTTCCTAATTTCAATTCGTGATCTACCGATTTGTACTATTTCTTCAAATTTAATGATCTCTCAATCCGGATATTATTAAACAATATTTAAATTTTTGTTGTTTTATTTTCCTATTTTATTCTTTGTACTCACGTAATTCTCTTTACTAACTATTAATTAAATCCGTAAACCGAACGCTTGGTAATATTTTAGAGCTTTATTATTTTTCTTTGACGAAATTAATCCCACGCTAGGTATTAAAAATGAATTATATGAAACTAAGACTCAGCTGTTTTTAAACTTTCACTAAATTATTTTAAACGCAATTATATTTAATTTTTCTTAAACTCGTAATGAATTTAGTTCAACACAAAATATGAATTAAATCACATTTCATTTAAACAATTTTAATTAATTCACAGAAGCTAATTTTTAAAATCTTTAAACAAATAACTTTATTAATTTTTAGAAATTTTCAATATTTATTAAATTATTATTATTATCACATTGCTCTAACAGTTTTGAGAAAATTAATTTAATTACAACTTTTAGAATCTTTAACGTAATTTAAGTATTATTAATTTTTAGGAAATTTCACTATTTATGAAACTATTATTGTATTAGATCAACAAGAGAATTTATTTTAATACAATATTAATTCGAACACAAAACACTTTATTTACTGGGTCACTTTTTTTTATATCACTTCACTTAAATATAATGAATTTTAGAAGACTTCGATTCAAACACTTTATTTATAAACACTTTCGATTATTATAATTTCACTTAAAACCACCAATTTTTAATTAATTCACAGAAGTAATTTTTAGTATCAACTTAATTATAATGAATTTTAGAAACTTCAATATTTATCAAACTATTATTGAATTAAATCAAACTATTGTTGAATCAATCCAACAACTATTCAAAAGAATTTATTTAAAACTTTATTTAATTGTAAGAAACAAATCAAATGAAACTTCCTAAGTCCAAAAACAAAACAATTACTTAATATCGGTCAGCACGTAATTTAATTATTTCCTCGCCCGGCGTACTTCGCGACTAATCCCATATTCCCTCATTACATTGCCTTATATACCTAGCTTAGAATCAAAAGGATTTAACTCCATTCCATACCTACATTAAATTATGTTCTCTATTAACTCGTAAACCTATATGTAAGTAATACTAATTTCGACTGTAATTCTTCAATGTAAATATTTAGATAAAATCTGGCCCGCCTCTGAATCCATCACTTTTCCTCACTCCGGCCAGGATCGAATTTAGTTCATTCCTCTAGATCGCCCTGCTGTTCCTTATTATAGAATTGGAAATTTCGATTCATGTTTTTTTTTCTGAAAATATTATCTATCGCTTATTCTTTGGTCGCCTATGAACTCGGGTATCTCGTAATTATAGCCACTATGTCATTATTGAATTTTATTTAAAGAAGCGCCTTCTTCACATCGTTCAATTTTAGAATTTCCCTTAGTCCCTGGTTGTCTTTATACGCGATATCTTTTTATTTATGAATTTTCCGATGGTAACATGGTTTTTCTCTGATCTAACATGTGAATATTCGATTAACGCATATTTTCGTGCAATTCTCAATTGATCCTAATATTGGTGTAAACACTTTATAATTTCTTCCCCACCTCACCTGCCTGAGTTAATAAATATACCTTTCCAGAATGATTTTTCAATGTGTTGCACTGCTTCTTCCTGGTCTAGCTGTATTACACCTTTTGCATGTACCTGTCGTCTGCTTATACTTTCATCCGGGTCGATTGATATCATCCTTAATTGATTTTTCACTACCTTTAATAATTTTATGTATTAATTTATTGGCGTTTTTACCTGCGATTTACCTACCCCAAACCTGGTAGATATGAGTTCGTTCACTTCTTTCCTGGCCACTCCCCTTTCTCCATTCCACTCTAACTCAATATCACATTAGATTATTGTTTACTATGGGTAATAATCATTACTTTTGTAAAAAACCGATATAAATCAGAGTTAATCGAAAACCCATTATTTTTTATTACTTTTCCTTAAATAAATATTCCTATCTTCCCTGTATATTTTTAATTGTTCGTTTATCTCTTTATTGCCCGAGTTTCATGTTCATCTGATCGCTTGGATAAACAATTCTTGTCGCCTTGTTTACATTAGTCATTGACAACCTCAAAATTTTACCTAAATGTATCGAACTATATTCAAAGTAGTAGTCCATATATCTCAATATTTCTATTGAATTCTTCAGTTTAAATTTTATAATTGATTGATACATTTCTCATCTACATTTTCATAATATCTGATGTCCCGAATCTACTCAATTAATACCTTTTATCACCTAAAATCAGCCTAGTTTCACTCCCTTGTAATTATCTACGTTCCTGAAATTAGAAAATTGTACTTCTATTTCACATTAGTCTCGCCTAAATCGCCTCTTAAGTTTGCCGAAGTTTCCATACTGTATAATTCTTGTTTCTTCCCTTTTTCATCTGCTGAAGCTATTGTTCTCTGAATTATTTTCTCTAATTCGTTGTTTTTCCGCTTAGCCTTACATGACACGTCTTTCTGTCTAAATTCTAATGCAAACACGCCTTTCCCCGTGCAAGATAAATCATTTCTTTGTAGTTTTTTTATTTGTAATTAACATTTTGCATATTATTTTTACTTTCTACTTCCATTTTCAATGGTTATTCATCTCTGCATTTCCCATTGTTTCCTTTAAAGTTCACGACCTCTTCTCGTCCTGTTCGACCGCTAGTGAAATGTTTATATTATAGGCCGTTGATCTGAACCCTTTCGATTCACATAAATAATTAATATTTCCTTTGTCCTGTCACCACTAATTGTTGTTTATGTAGAACGCTCGTTTGATTGGTAACTTTTCGTTGATTTCACCCAATCCTGTGATGTTTATTTATAAGAGGGAACACCTTCTTCTCACTGCCATCTCGTGGTTTTATGTTGCAACGAGTTTTATGAATCAAAATTATTGGATTATAATTCACTGTAATCAAACTCTCCACAAGTCGATAGATGTCGCTCCCTTAAGCTTTTCTAGCATGAAAGTTATGCATATAAAAAAAAAATATTTTCCAGGGTTCTATTAAAAGAAAAGGATGATGGTTAGACCATTACAGCCCCCCTCTTGTTGCGGTTATAGTGGATAACCTATTCCTAAGGTTAGCAACTAAAATTGGAACAACCTCTAGGGAAAATTCCTCCCCCCTCCTTTTATAATCCGTTTTCATCTCCCAACCTCCGTAGCAAATAAATATGACTAAACTATCCTTAATTGATAAGCTACTGTAAGTCGGTACAGTTTCATATTCCACAGAATATCTCCCCCCTCAGAGCATAGTTACGTCTGCAAAGATTTTCCGCTATTCATGTCTGTCCATCGTAAGAAAATTGATCGAAACGCTCCCTAACACTGTTTCAGCATTTTATTTATTTGTGAAAATAAATAAATTCCCAGTCATTTTTCTCCTGTCTTTCATTATTAACTGCGTCAGCACAACCTTTAAAATAAGTTTATTTCCATTTTTTTTTTCAATTTTCTTTTCCGCGTGATTCTTAAAGCCCACACCCATTATTGGTATGTAAGATGGAAAGTCCTTTCTCTGAAGCTTTATCAAAACTAATTTTTTTTTTTTTTGAAAAAATGATCACGCCCCAAGCACGCGTGATAAGATGACCCCCTTCCAATGTGACGTAGGTCCCTCATTTTATGGTTTATTAAAAGGATTGTGTTGATTCCGCGGGTTTTTTTTTTTTTTTTTTTTCACACACACATCTGCCTTAACAAGTAATACAATAGTTTTCAAATAATCCTTAATTAATTAAACTATAAGTTCATATCTTGTCACGCAATCACAATCCTTAATATACCCATTTCTTCCTCGTACCTTCGCTTCAAACAAATCTTTCCTTCATCTCGCTTTCTTTAAGTAACTATGCTATTATACTATGTTAAGTCTATCTCTTATTCATTATTACAAAACATCCTATAACCTAAAATATGAAGTGAACATGATTTCTCCCCTAAACAATTATCAACACAAGATTTTGATCCCTAATCATAATTCCTTTCCTCAACGTTGAATTATTACGAACACAATATAATTTTAAAATCCCTAGCGAATTGGTGCAATGAATACCCCTAAAACTTTAATCTCAACCATACAATTTATCAAGATAATATAACATAACAAAACTTTTCTTACCTAAACAAAGAATTTTTTTTTTTTTTTTTGAAAAAAATGTTCCTATTGATACCTGAAATTATAAATTACAATCTATTAACTTTTTAAATTATTTATTTATTTTATTTAAAATTTTAAGTTTTATAAGTTTTTCAAGTTTTTATTTTTTTATTTTTATATTTTTTATTTTTATTTAATTATTTATATTTTTATTTATTTATTTTATTTATTTTCAAAGCAATCAGACTGTTTTATTATTATCAATCACTTTTGCACTTATCACTTGCACTATCACATATTTTTATTTATTTATTTTATTTTTTGCACTGCTATTAATTCGCAAAATATTTTTAATTCGTCAGTGTAATTTTATGTTCGCATCGTTTCCTATTCTCCAAAACCAGCTTCGTCAAATTACCACCCGTATTTGTTTACGTAACACAGTGACCTATATTCGTCTTCAGTCAATGTAATAAAAATTATGAGTGATGGGCCTACCTGATCTAGTAACCCACTTTTTTTATGAGACTTGCATTCCATAAGGTTCAACGTATCGACTGTTTACATCATTAAGATTCCTGACCTATATTTTCGTTCATTCATTGTAATAAAAATGTGATTGATGGCCTACTTTTTATGAGACTTGCATTCTTCTAAGGGTTCAATGCCACGGTTGTTTATTTAAACGAGATTCCTGACATATTTTCGTCTCTCAAGTACCATAAATCAATCACGCTCGCCTATCAGTAAATTCCTTAATTCGATAAACAATGATAATGGCTTCAGCCTGTTCGTTGGTTTTTTCAAATATGAACATTTCATATAATATGTAAATATCACGGCATGAAATGTTCATATAATTTAATTATACATTTCAAGTGTGATATAACGAAGGAAGCCTGTATAATTTCGAGTATCTTTTGTTTGTTTATCGCTTTACCTCGCTTTCTGGTGAAGTGTTTGTTTGTTAAATTATCAATATAATACATTTTTTTCTGTACGATAATCTTATTCTGTCTCTGGGGATTTGTCTATTTTCTGTGAATAGAACACTTAAACGATTTTCTGTTAAATGTGACTTTCTTCGCTGCGTCTGTCTACTTTAAATGGTACAATAACGTTCGTGGATTGAATATTCTCTCCGGTTCTTTGTATTGTGAATCATTTCAATTTTAATTCCTAAATCTCTGTGTCTAAACATTTCTAGTTCTTATAGAAGGTTGACTAACATCAAATTTTAGTAAATTTTATTAGTTTTCTAATTCTTTTGTATTGTTAACTGCTTCGCTAGTAATTCATAACTACTTTTGTCTGAACGTTTCTAGTTTTTTTTTATTTTTAATTTTTTTATTTTTTAATTGAGGGTTGGCTAACATCAAATTTAGTTAGGTATTTCTAATTCTAATTATTTTGAATACGTTATCTGTCAACAAATACGAAAATATACCTATCTTGTATTACTACAAACTCCTGGTCTCACGGCGCCAGCTGAGATGGCCCCCCCCCTCACTAGGCTTTAAAGATGTGATGGCCCGTCCTTCCTTCGTTTATGATTTAATTTAGCAATAGACTTTCGTTCGCGCCACCGATTTAAGGTGACTCCTCTACTGCTGCCTTAAATTTTCCTAACTAATGTGATCGGAAAACCCTTTGTAGTTTTCCTTTCAATTTGAGGTTTTTCTCCTCCTTGGCCAGCGTGTAACGTCTAGCCCTATGCTAACATTCGAGTGTTTCCGATTTTCTTAATTTTCACGGTATTTTTGCACTCCAATGTGGTCAATTTTTGCCAAGCTTTTCGCGAGTCTACGTTGTGTTGTTTTTTGTTTCAGACTATTGGAAAAACAAGGCCTTTATTTGTGGTAACCCCTATTCTTTGTAGCGTAGGCAGACTCTCGCATACCATTGACAGAATTCATATTCCTAACATTCCTATCTTAGATTTTAATGTTCTGAACTCTCTATTATTTTTCCACTATGCAATCTACGTTAATTTCCTATAGGATGACTAGAATTTTCCTGACTTTACCCCTAAATTTTCTAATTTTTCTTCTATCGAGAGTTTTAATGGGAAAACTTAGCTTCTGGCTATACTAATTGCACTATTCCTGGTCTATATAATACGACGTAGTTTCAATTTTAAATTTGGTATACATAAATGTAATGATCACAGTATTATCGCCTTTCCTCATCGTACTAAGTGTTATTCTACATGGGTTAGTTTCAATAATTTCATGGTTAAAAGGTACAGTTTTACTTATTTTGGCGCCATCTCCATCCTCTCCTAAATTTGGGAAAATTACATGATTAGGTTTTAGTTTTCACAGCTTTTGTTATGACGAGAGATCGAATACGGTTTGTTTTGCTGCAATTCGGCTCCAGACCTACCCCTAAAGTACTCAGATGACCACGTTTCCGGTCAGTAACTCTCTCCACACAGACGCACAGCCTGACCAAACGGTATACGTAACCTCTTCTTTTAGTTCGTGCGCTATTGGTCATCCCCTGTACCGCGACGGAAAGAGCACCTTCCTTATCCATGGGTCCGAGACCCTCCGAATTCCCGTCCTCCAGACAGTTACATTTAAAGGAGATCAAACCGGGTCCGTCCCCTCGTCAAACAACATTATATACTTGCGAATTTTTGCAAAGTCCGGGT
>JAHDVE020004693.1:0-42807 GCA_022606495.2 Halesus radiatus | reverse complement strand
GCGGCACGATGCGTGAAATGCCTGCTGGAGCACGCATCATCCGAGTGCCCCAAGAAGACCAGGGACGAGCAAGCTGCAACTGCGGAGGCCCACACTCGGCCAATACGTCTCGGCCCTCCAGCGCAGAACGACGAGGCAGCAGAGGCACAACCCCCACCACCTGCTGCCAGAGTTGACTGCAAATCCAAAGCAAATAAGCTAATCATCCTCATGGAACTACGAGGATAAGGACGCATCCGTGCTAAAATTACTGATGTGGAACGCCCGCAGTATCCAGAACAAAACCGACGAACTGCTAGACCTGACCAACAGTCTGAATATCGACATCATCCTGAGGATAGAAGGTCATGCGCAGCGGGCGGAACAGCCATCGTAACTCGCCAAGGACTCCAGATAACGAGATTACCAACACCTGTAATGGAAAACTTGGAATCTACTGTCATCAGAGTGGAGATAAACCACCTACCGACTACAATCATCTCGGCATACTGCCCGTCGAACTCAGCGAATATCACGAGAGGTGATCTCAACAAGTTACTCGCGCTAGGTACAAGAGTACTCGTAGGAGGTGATTTAAACTCCAAACATCGACATTGGAATAACCTCAGAGCCAATTAAAATGGAAATATTACCTCGAGAATCACGACTACACAGTGCTCGCACCGGACAAGCCGACTCTATACAACCCGAGAACTAAATACCCGAGCACTCTCGATATTGCGCTGATAAAAAACATACCATCTATATCTCCGCTGATGACACTAGACAAACTATCATCCGACCATTTTCCGGTGAGCTTCACAATCAGCGGTAACATCACGAGAACAACCAGGACTCAACTCGATCTCCAAAAAGCCGACTGGAAAAACTTCAAGGAGGGGATCAACGAGCAAATCTACCTAACATCTGTCTCACTACGCCGGCGCACATTGACAAAGCTGTCAACTCGGTGACGAAAATTATCCAAACCGCCCGCGATAATTGCATCCCCGTGAAGAAAATTCAACCTTTCACCGTGAAGCTCACACCACACATCAAATTCCTGATCACAGAAAAAAATAGACTCCGTCGAATCCACCAAAACACCCGAGAAAGCTGCTTCAAAGTAGCAGTCAACGCTCTGGGCAGAGAAATCAAGGAAGAGAAATCAAGATAGCACGATTTAAAAAAATAGGTGCGAATGGCGGATCTAATTTTTCGCATTAGAAATAAATTATGTTACTCTTAAAATCATCTCAGCAGCTTCTTATTGAAAATACAAGAAAACGAAGTAACATTAGAAAATATTTTATTAAAAAATTCATGCGGCACCTCTGTACAGGCAAATAGTACAGAATCACAAAATTATTATGATTTAATATTGCTATTATTGTACCTATTAGTGGTGGTCGAAGCGGCTCGGTTTAGTGAACCGGATCACTAAATCAGCTCTTTGTAGTGTTCGCCGGTTCGGTGATCCGGCTCGATTGAACGACGGTTCGTGTCCCCCCGCACCTTCCCCTGTCCCTCGCTCCCGTGGACCTCCTAAAGACGTCCTTAAAACGCTCTTATACAATACTTTTTTCGTCCAGTTTTCATGTGGATTGTCTTTACAGAGAGTTGATTGTTGATAGGTACATTGTAAATATGAGACAGTACAGAGTGTAGGTATGGGTTAACTCATAGAGGAATTAATTTATACTTTTTTTGTTGTTTTTGTTTTATTATCTTTCCAACTTTACTATCATCCGCAGTTTATCTCATTCCACTCTGAGCGCTGGAATGTACGTTGCATAAGATAGGTCTCAATTAAAAGAAATTATTTAATATTTATTAATTTTATCACTTCTAACAATAGCTGTAAATCCATTTTGTCAGATGAAACAACACAATTGACACCAAAATATTAAAGTTTCCACGTACCTACGGAAAACCCATGTCCACAATATTTTTAGTGAAACATCCCAACTTAAAGTCGGGGTCGTACAGAACTCTAACATTATGATACTGACTCAAAGTCAAGGACTTACAGAGGTCTATCATTAGCATATTAACGCAGAGTCAAAGAAGTAGGTACAGAGTTATATCATGTAGATATGAACTCAAAGTAGGGGTCATACAGAGAACCACCATTACGATATGATCACAAAGTCAAGGTCATACTGAGCTCAACCATGATTACCTACGATACGGACTCAAAGTCAAGGTCGTCCATTACGATGCCTACTCAAATTCAAAGATGTACAGAACTCTAACATTAAGATATGGAGTCAAAGTCAATGACGTAGAGAACTTTACCATTTAAAGGCGGTAGAGTTCTGTTGTTAGACTTCTACGGCCATTCCATTACAATAAGGACTAAGTCGAGGAAACCTTTACGATACGGCCATGACGTTAGCATACCATGGAACATGGTGTAGGTAGATAAAATGACAATTAACTGGTCAAAGACGTACATAGCTATACTTACCAATATGATACTCACGAGACAAGTCAAAGACGTACATAGCTATACTTACCAATATGATACTCACGAGACAAGTCAAAGACGTACATAGCTATACTTACCAATATGATACTTACAAGACAAGTCAAAGACGTGCATAGCTATACTTACCAATATGATACTCACGAGACAAGTCAAAGACATACATAGCTATACTTACCAATATGATACTCATAAGACAAGTCAAAGACGTACATAGCTATACTTACCAATATGATACTCACAAGACAAGTCAAGTGTACATGATAATATTATGAAATAGTGTTCCTCGCGAAAGCTGTAAAATCATTTGTATAGGTTTCATAAAACTTAACAATCACAACACGGAGGCTGGCAAGTGTCGAGCAGTGGCGTGCAGTCTGCAAATGTTGAAACCCTAAGAAAAACGAACCAATGTTAAATGTCACAATCGTTCTTCGTTGATAATATATTAATATTTGACAAATTCACACGTTTTACCAAGATAGTAAAGCAGCTTTTTTAAGTATTTATTGTACAATTTGTACTCGAACTTGAAAAACTACACACAGCCTACCTTTGTCCAAAGAGCAATGCATGCCACTGGTGTCAAAAGGTCAATTCAATGATGAATTTTGTGATTTTCAGCACCCGGGAGGCGCTGACGTCCTTCTGGAGTACGCCGGGAGAGATGCGACCGTGGCCTTCCGGGGCACAGGCCACAGCACCAGGGCAGCAACCCTCCTGAGCCCCACACTGCTGGGACAACTGCCCCCGCACGAGTATATCTACCGCAAGAGCGGGGGCATCACACTTAGCGGAATGCCAGACTGAATATCTCTTCCTTAACTATATTTATTAAAACAGATTTTACCTGAAAATAATTAGAATTATTTTATACTTTTGTAGATTACAACATGTTTGTAAGTAATAAAGATATGTAATAGATTTGAAGAAATTGATGTTTTTATTATATATACTGATATACCCACGTATCTACCAAAGACGAATCATAGATAAGAGAAATGAAGAAGATATAACATGGAAACGTGCCGATCGACACCGAGCTATGACCACACTGCATGGACTACCAAAGCGACACGTGGAGCAAATTAAAGTTATCCGTTTGGTTTTTAGGTTAGGTTAAGAGTAAACAAAACGTGAAAAACATATCTAAATAATAAAGTTCTTAAGTAGGTACCTACTTGTGGTTTCCATTTTGAAAATATTCTACTCAAACAAACCTTCTTTTTTTGAATATGTAATCTGTGGCTAACCTCAATACAACTAGGGGATTCAATGTTTTTCATACTAATTTTAAAACGTTATGGCAACAGTTTTAGATATTGGATTTCATTCAAACTTCTAAACCTTCCCGGCACTAATAAGAACAAACTGTGCTATTTTCAGCGAAATCGGTCGAGTAATTTTCGAGAAAATCGAGGACACACAGACATTCATTTTAATATATAGAGATATATTAAACAATGAAAGCTCAGACTACCCCCCTACAATGCACTATGATGGCAAAATAGCTAATAGCACCATCGACATTGTTAATTTGTTTGCGGATCAATTCCAAAGCGTATACGAAGACGAAATATCTGAAAATAAAATACCATCATATACGTATCATAACACGTTACATTTACAGAACTACCACATTACACGGGAATCCTGTCTAAATAAAATACTTTCCCTTGACCCCAACAAATCTGCAGGCCCAGATAACATTCCGCCAATATTTTTTAAACAATGCGCATCTACAATATCAAGTCCACTTACCATATTATTTAACAATTTACTTTCTTCTGGACATTTTCCAACTCGTTGGAAATCTAGTTATATTACCCCAATTTTAAAAAAGGTGATGACACAGACATAAAAAACTATCGTCCTATATGTATACAATCAGCACTCCCAAAAATTTTTGAATCCCTTGTTCTCGACTTAATTTATCCATCAATACTCAAAGTAATTGATAAAAAACTACACGGGTTCGTCAGTGGAAGATCAACTACTACTAATCTATTACTTTACCAAAACTATATTACGGAATCCTTCACAAATAAAAAACAAGTTGACAGTATCTATATAGACTTTTCAAAAGCTTTCGATAAAGTATCCCATAAATTATTACTTAGTAAATTATATGCACTAGGACTGAGAGGCAACATGTTGGATTGGTTCTCAAGTTACAGAATCTTGTTCGTCAAAATTAAGTCTTTAAAATCTAAGGTACTTAATGCAACAAGTGGTCTGCCGCAAGGAAGTCATCTCGGTCCCATTCTATTCCTAATATTCATTAATGACATAATAACCTGTTTCGACGATGTAGAAGTTCTACTTTTTGCCGATGATATTAAACTATACAAAGAAATATCCAATAGTAGCGAGTGCATAATCTTACAGTTAAACATCGATAAATTACATAATTGGTGTATCGCTAATAACTTATTTCTCAACGTTGATAAATGCAAGACACTAGTTGATCTCGGAGTTTTGTTTGATACACAATTAAATTTTGTAAATCACACACAACAAATAACTAATAAAGGTATGAAGACATTGGGATTTATAATTAGAACTATCAAAGACTTTGATTCGCTGGAAGTTATAAAAAACGTATATTTGTCATTAGTGCGCAGCATATTAGAATACAATTCAATAGTGTGGTCCCCATACTATATCATTCATATAAAAAATATTGAACGCGTGCAGCGCAAATTTTTACGTTTTATTAACTAACAGACTTAACTTTTTTATTTATAATTTTTTATTCCTTATTAGACTGTTGTGAACTCCTGCAACTAATCAATTTCAAAGTACCTCATCGACAAACTCAGCAAAATATGTTATTCTGTAACAATAATTCTGGGACTAACTACCAAATGCATGCACCCATTTCTCGTCTACATATACTTGGAAATAAATTCACCTCTGCTATAGATATATTTAATATAAGTTTACCCATGTTTAAAAGATAGCTGAACGATATTTTTATTTTGCAACAATTATAAGAGCATCGCATAAGAGCTATTGTTTAATTATTTTTTTTTTATATATACTATCTTTGTACTCATCTACAATCCAAAAACTTGTTCCTCTTTTTTTAAGTAGGTACTTGCTACCTAGATGCCCAACACTACAGCATTCTTTATTCCCAAGTGGGTACTCGGTACCTAGCTGCTCAACACTAAAACATTCTTTATTCCCAAGTAGGTACATAGTACCTAGCTGCCCAACACTAAAGCATTCTTTATTCCCAAGTAAGTACTTGGTACCTAGCTGCCCAACACAAAATCATTCTTTATTTCCAAGTAAGTATTTGGTACCTAGCTGCCCAAAACTAAATCATTCTTTATTCCCAAGTAGGTACTTGGTACCTAGCTGCCCAACAATAAAGCATTCTTTATTCCCAAGTAAGTACTTGGTACCTAGATGCCCAACACTAAAACATTATTTATTCCCGAGTAGGTACTTGGTACCTAGCTGCCCAACACTAAAACATTCTTTATTCCCAAGTGGGTACTTGGTACCTAGCTGCCCAACACTAAAACATTCTTTATTCCCAAGTAGATACATAGTACCTAGCTGCCCAACACTGAAGCATTCTTTATTCCCAAGTAAGTACTTGGTACCTAGCAGCCCAACACTAAAGCATTCTTTATTCCCAAGTACGTACTTGGTACCTAGCTGCCCAATGCTAAAACATTCTTTATTCCCAAGTAGGTACTTGGTACCTAGCTGCCCAACGCTAAAACATTCTATATTCCCCGGGTACATGATTGTCACTAGTTTTAAGTCACTAGTTTTAAGTCACTAGTTACAGGTCTTAGTTGTAAGTCGCTAGCTATATAATTCTTAGATATAAGTCACTAATTATAAGTCCGAATTAGTAAGTTTCAAGTTATAAATCTTAGATGTAAGCCATTAGTAATTAAGTAACACGTGCGACCACAAATTGATTCACCAGTATGAAATGTATCGACAGCATCTCCTGTCCCGATCTTATCTTCCTCTTCCTCTCCCCCCTTCCTTCTTATTTTGTTTTTTCTTTATCTTGTTAGCTTCATAAATAAAATATTTGTATTTAACCACTGTTAGCACAGGAAACTTTGTTGGCTGACCTTTTGTTAAATTTACTTTATATGTATTTGTGTTAAAAACTGTTTGTTTCTTACAAATAAATAAATAAATTAGTAATAAATCTAATATGTAAATTATTAGATATAAGACTAAGTGATAGGTTAGATAAATTATGTTGTAAAGCGCCTTTGAGGTGATTTTCTCATGAAAACGGCGCTATAGAAATAATTAATTCATTATTATTATTATTAATAAAGTAGAACACAAGAAATTAATGGAAACTGGACGAGTTTAGTAATCCAAAAGTCTGGCCATTCGGGCCTTAAATTTCCACTACAAAAATTATTTCATCATCATTTTAGTTCGATCAAGTGTAATGGTATTCAAATCAGGCCGTGTAAGAGAGACATAGGGCTGTATTTTCATTGGCTTTATCTGGGCTAAAACGTGTATTGTAATCCAGAAGTCTGGTCATTCAGGCCTTGCATTTCTACTACAAAAATTATTTCATCATTTTATTTGGATCAAATGGAATAGGAGCAGTGTAAGAGAAAGCATATGTATTTTCATATGCTTTCTCTGGGCTAAAACTAAAAGGCACTAAGTTGAAGACACACCTATATAATATTTTATCATTAATTATATTTAATTGAATATTATTCTAATTTCCAAAATTTCAATTTTTTCTAATTGTAAACAGGTTGTATTTGTATGTAAAAATTTTAAACCTTTATTTATGTCAAAAGAACGATTTGTTTCCAAAATATAAGTGGTTATTACAAAGTAATTTTTAATTAATTTATAAAAGCTTTTATTTGTCAATTAGTTATTATATCCCGGATTGCAGCTGGTATTCAGCGATGCCTCTAGAAATCAGATAAAGTTAATTTTGCATCAAATAACACTTTAAATAAAAAAAATTAATTAGAATTTTTTTACAAGTATCCTGCTTTCATTATTTATTAAACCCAAATTTACTAACCATGTTTGCTTGTGGATCAAGCTTGTGGACTGCTTTGTGGACCGTGTGTGTGACTGCGGCTGCAGATCAAGCTTGTGGACTGCCGTTGTGGGATCAGTACAGACTGCATGTAATGTGGACTGCTCGTGGACTGATCGTGGACTGCTCGTGGAGTGCATGTGGCCGCATGTGGACTGCATGTGGACTGTTTGTGGTCTGCTTGTGTTCTGCTAGTAGACTGCATGTATACTGCTTATGAACTGTTTGTATCGACAAGGAAAATTTTAAACAAACCAAAATTTACTAACCATTAGTTTGCTTGTGGACTGCTTGTGGACTGCTTGTGGACTGTGTGTGGACTGCATGTAGACTGCTTGTAGACTACTTGTGGACTGCTTGTGGACTGTGTGTGGACTGCATGTAGACTGCTTGTGGACTGCTTGTGGACTGCATGTGGACCGCATGTGGACTGCATGTGGACTGTTTGTGGTCTGCTTGTGGTCTGCTCGTAGACTGCATGTATACTGCTTATGAACTGTTTGTATCGACAACGAAAATTTTAAACAAACCTAATTTTACTAACCATTAGTTTGCTTGTGGACTGCTTGTGGACTGCTTGTGAACTGTGTGTGGACTGCATGTAGACTGCTTGTGGACTGCTTGTGGACTGCATGTGGACTGCTTGTGGACTGTTTGTGGTCTGCTTGTGTTCTGCTTGTAGACTGCTCATGAACTGTTTGTATCGACAAGGAAAAATTTAAACAAACCAAATTTACTAAATCATTAGTTTGCTTGTGGACGTTTGTGGACTGTTTGTGGACTGTGTGTGAATCCGTATGTAGACTGCTTGTGACTGCTTGTGACCGTTTTGTGAACTGCATGTGGACTGCGTGTTGACTGCATGTGGACAGCTTGTGGACTGCATGTGGACCGCATGTGGACTGCATGTGGACTGTTTGTGGTCTGCTTGTGGTCTGCTTGTAGACTGCATGTATACTGCTTATGAACTGTTTGTATCGACAGCGAAAATTTTAAACAAACCTAATTTTACTAACCATTAGTTTGCTTGTGGACTGCTTGTAGACTGCGTGTGGACTGCATGTGGACTGCATGTGGACTGTTTGTGGTCTGCTTGTGTTCTGCTTCTAGACTGCATGTATACTGCTTATGAACTGTTTGTATCGACAAGGAAAATTTTAAACAAACCAAAATTTACTAACCATTAGTTTGCTTGTGGTCTGCATATGGACTGCTTGTGGACTGCATGTGGACTGCATGTGGACCGCATGTGGACTGCATGTGGACTGTTTGTGGTCTGCTTGTGGTCTGCTTGTAGACTGCATGTATACTGCTTATGAACTGTTTAGACGATTAAGAAAATTCTTAAACAAACCAAAATCTCTACTTTCAACCATTAGTTTGCTTGTGGACTGCTCGTGGACTGATGTGGACTGCATGTGGACTGTTTGTTAAAAAGCTTGTGTTCTGCTTCTAGACCGTATGTGACCATGTGGACTGCATATGGACTGGTTGTGGTCTGCTTGTGTTCTGCTTGTAGACTGCATGTATACTGCTTATGAACTGTTTGTATCAACAAGGAAAATTTTAAACAAACCAAAATTTACTAACCATTAGTTTGCTTGTGGACTGCTCGTGGACTGGATGTGGACTGCATGTGGACTGTTTGTTGTGTGCTTGTGTTCTGCTTGTGGACTGCATGTGACCTGCATGTGGACTGTTTGTGGTCTGCTTGTGTTCTTATTGTAGACTGATGTATAATGCTTATGAACTGTTTGTATCGACAGGGAAAATTTTAAACAAACCAAAATTTACTGACCATTAGTTTGCTTGTGGACTGCTCGTGGACTGGATGTGGACTGTTTGTGGTGTGCTTGTGTTCTGCTTGTGGACTGCATGTGACCTGCAAGTGGACTGTTTGTGGTCTGCTTGTGTTCTTATTGTAGACTGCATGTATACTGCTTATGAACTGTTTGTATCGACAGGGAAAATTTTAAGCAAACCTAAATTTACTAACTATTAGTTTGCTTGTGGACTGCTTGTGTTCTGCTTGTAGACTGCATGTAGACTGCTTATGTACTGCTTGTATCGACAAGGAAAATTTTAAACAAACCTAAATTTACTAACCATTAGTTTGCTTGTGGACTGCTTGTGGACTGCATGTGGACTGCATGTGGACTGCTTGTGGACTGCTCGTGGACTGCATGTGGACCGCACGTGGACTGCATGTGGACTGTTTGTGGTCTGCTTGTGTTCTGCTTGTAGACCGCATGTATACTGCTTATGAACTGTTTGCATCGACAAGGAAAATTTTAAACAAACCAAAATTTACTAACCATTAGTTTGCTTGTGGACTGCATGTGGATTGCATGTAGACTGCTTGTTGACTGCTTGTGGTCTGTATGTGGACTGCCTGTGGTCTGCGTGCAGTCTGCTTGCGGTCTGCGTGCGGTCTGCTTGTGGACTTGTAGGGCATCAGAATATTGTTTGGTTACGCCATAGACCAGACTTTCTGGAATGTAATAATAATAATAATAATTGGATTATTTCTATAGCGCCGTTTTCGTGGGAAAATCACCTCAATGTAAATGGTTTTTACGCCGGTTATATCATGGGCATAGGTTAAAAATAATAATAATAGCTTTGAAATAGTGAAAATAGTCATAGTCTGCATATCGTATCATATTATTATTACTACATTATTTCTGAGAACCAGTATCATTGAACATTGGAATGGAGGCAATACTGGCAATTTTTTTTTTTTTTAAAAGGCAAGATAAACACATATACAGTGAAAAGATTCCTACATTTAATGCGTGATGTATTGTGAGGCTGATTGAAAGTGGCAGTACTTGCTATCCACCCTCGGTGTGGTGCACTTGAAGTGGGCGGGTCTGCGGCAGCACCGGGAGTAAGAGAGGCATTATATTCATTCAACAACTCACTGACAAGTTCATATTATTTTTAGCTCCGCCTAAAAGTTTATTTAAAGTGATAAAACGAAAAAATCGGGAAGTTACCTATAGTGTTCCTGACTGGATACAAGTCCAAACATATTTTAAAATCACAACAAAGTGATCCTACATAGTTTACTGGAAAAAAGTTAAAAGTAAAAAAATAAATACTTCAAAAGTTTTAAAAGTGTGTCGGTAGTACATAAATAGTATTCATAATGCATTGCCGTGTATGCCCTGAAGTGATTCTCTCTGACGAGTCGATATTTGTGTGCTCGGCCTGCAAAGGTACCTATCATCTAGCTTGTGGAGGGATAACAGAAAATACTTACCGTAGACTTTCTCAAGAACGTCGAACACAACAGAAGTGCAAGCTGTGTAAAAGGGACACGAAATCCGCCGCTATTGGAACTACTATCCCGACGGAGATATCCAGCGACAACACACCTTTGGAGCCGTTCAAAAAAAATATGGCCAACAAAACATCATCGTCATCGTCTGCCGCTCAGAGGCCGACTAATCTAGAAGACCTTCAGGATTTAGTTATGAACAAAACTACTAAATTGGAAAAAAAACAAGATGACATCATGGAACAAAACAATAAAATACTTGAAAGTATTCAGTTCATGAGTGCGCAGTACGAAGACTTACTGACCAGAATCCGCGAGGTTGAGCTCCGCAATGATGAGCTATCAACAAAGAACTCAGCTTTGGAAGCCAGAATTGTGGTGCTCGAAAATGGCGCAGAATTCCAAGAACGAACCCTCAAGGCCAATAATTTGGAGATTAGAGGTATCCCAGAAACCGAAGGCGAAATTTTGAAAGACATTGTTTTTAACATTTGTCAAAAAACCGGTTCTCCCATTCGACTAAATGATCTCGATGCTGTTTATCGATCAGCAAAAAAAAATAACCAGAAGAAACCGAGATCAATTATCATGAAATTAAAGTCTAATCTCGCAAGAAATCAACTTCTGTCTGATGTTAAAACATTCAACAAAAATAATCCCAATAGAGAAGACAAACTCAACACGTCGAACATCGGTATCGCCGGCCCCCGCTTGGCGATCTATGTTTCAGAACAACTGACATTTCGTACTAACCACCTATATTTCAAAACCCGGCAAGTGGCTCAAGACAAAAAATACAGATTTACCTGGATTAAAGCGGGACAAATATATGTTCGGAAGGATGAAGGAGCAAAGGCAATTACGATATCGAATGAATCCAATTTGGCATCGCTATAAGTTTGTATTATTCGAACTAAATACACTCTCGAGGTATGTCTTGTCTCGCTCATCTACATGTGTTATTATAATATGCTACTGTTTCCGCAATTCCAACTCCAATACTTATTATTTTTGCAATCACTTATGTGGGACTACTATGGTTATAATTATTTTTGTATACACTGCTGTATCCTGTGTTATTCTCGTACTTGCTTTGGAAGTTAATCCACAAATTCTGCAACATTTATTGAGTCAACGTTCAATTGAATATTTTTATGATTCAATTACCATGTGATATTTATAATGATACCGATATAACTTGTACCATGAATGTGATAGACGATCTTAAAAGCTTAAATAATTATTGTTGGAATTCTTATAATTTAAAAATAATTCATCAAAATATCAGAAGTATTTCATCAAACATTGATGATTTCTTGATATTCCTCGATCAATTTACTTATACTTTCGATGTCATAATATTATCGGAATGTTGGATTAATATGTATGTACAATTTTAATAAAACCTTCTTATGTAATACATCACTACTACTAAATCAAAAAAAAAAATGCACATCATACTTTAATCTTGTATACTTTAAACTTTTATACTTTAAACTTTTGCATCTCATATGTAATTCGTTATTACTACCCACTAAATTTATTGTAAAAAAAAAGCATATCATACTCAATAATTTATTTTTCAAACTTTTATACTTTATATTTTAAACTTGTACATCTCAATTGTAATTCTTTATTACTCTACACTAATTTAAAAATGCATATCATACTTTAGAATCTTATACTTTAAACTTTACTCTCACTATACACTTTTACATCTCAAATGTAATTTATTATTTCTCTACAGTAAACTAAAAAATGCATATCATACCTTTAACTTATATTCTTTAAACTTGTATACTTTATATTTTAAACTTTTACATCTCATTTGTAATTCATTATTATTCTACACTAATTGAAAAAAAAATTGCAACATACTTTTTCTTCTTTCTTTTTTTTTATTGAATTTACTTTATGGATTGTTTTATATTCTTTTATGTGTATGTATATTAATATGAACTAATCTTATCAATTTGACTGTCCTAAAACAGGATTTGCTCCTAGTTGGACAGTCAAAGCCTTCTGAAATATTTCTGTCAAATAATGTATGTTTCAAATAAATATTATTATTATTATTATTATAAACACACTCCTGGTCTGGTCTCCTCCTCTCTTTAGTGGAAGACAGCAACAACTAGTGTGTCGGCCTTGTCTACTGCTTGTCTGTGGTTGGTCGGTCGGTTGGTTGGTTGGGGAACATTATTGAAGAATCCAAAAAAGTGCTGTTTGGAATTATACATAAACGACACTGCCTTGAAAAGGGCAGTTGAGAATTTTACATAATGTGACAATGCCTTGAAAAAGACAGTTGGGAATTTTACATAATCTGACATGCCTTGAAAAAGGCAGTTGGGAATTTTACATAATGTGACAATGCCTTGAAAAGGGCAGTTGGGAATTTTACATAATCTGACATGCCTTGAAAAAGGTAGTTGGGAATTTTACATAATGTGACATGCCTTGAAAAGGGCAGTTGGGAATTTTACGTAATGTGACAATGACTTGAAAAAGGCTCTTTGTAATTGTACATAATGCGACATTGCCTTCATTCTCTGACAAATTTAATTTTACCAATACTGCAATACCAATGAGATAGCGGCACACGACATCTTGGAAAAGTGCCTTAAAAAAGTTTTTTTTTGCACATTTCCTAGTTGAGATGTTCCCCCTTTGGTAGTTGCGATGTTGTGGCAGAGGACAGAGCTGGGGTTGTCAGTAGGTAGAAACAGTGAGCCAATGACATCGGGGGGTAGAGAGCTGTAGGGGGGTCCGGGTGGCAGGCAGCGGTAGAGTTCACGTTTCAAAGCAGGCTGTCAGAAGGGCAGAGAAGAGTCAGGGAGGTAGAAGTGTATACAGGAGTCAGGAAGAAGTTGAAGATACCAAAAGTTCTTCAGGCAGAGTCCAACTCATAGAGGCGGCAGGAACGTGTAGAGAATGTTACGAAGAAGGAGCACTTGTAATGACTGGATGTCAATTCCTTGACTAGAGGTAAACACTCTAAAAAAAAAAACATTTCTAACATCTCAATGCTCTGTCAATAGGTTGCAAAATTAAGATCTACATGAGAATATCCCGTATTATGAATTTACTTTTACCCGTATTATGAATTTACTGGCCTGTTGCGGAACTTGATTTTTCAGTGAAAATACACAAAAATGAAAAACTTTTTTATTAAAAATGATACACTTTTCTATTAAATAATTTTAATTCAACATAAACACGTCTCTCTCTTAGTGAATTTATTTCGTAAATATGAATCAGACGGGTCTACTGCACTGGTAATCTGATTTGTCAGATCAGAATTAAAATTATTATTAGAAGTATTTTTTTTATTCTAAATTTGGTTAAGGTCCTCTGGATTGGGAATTACTGTGGTTACTGTAGTATAAATATTTTTTTACATTTATCCATGAATTCGGAGAATGGAGTCGCGCATCGGATGCTGGGTGTATTGCGAGGCCCGTGTGACGTGTCCAAGGGTGTTTAGATCGGTCCAGAGGCTGCTATTCCAAGGTTGGGCCATGGGAGCAGGGTACTTTCTGGAATGTAAATGGTTTTTACGCTGATTATATCATATGCAAAAATTAAAAATATAACAGTAATATATGTGGTTGTAATCAAATAGTGACAATAATAAACATAGTCCAAATGCATTGTATCATAATAAAATTATTTCTGTAAGCCTGTGTATTATAATAAATAAAATGAACTAAATATCTGACCAAAATAGTACGATTCCAAAAACACGACAGGCGTAAAATTGGTTGATTTTAATAAAAATCTAAATATATTGAGGATATGAGTTATTTAAATAATGTATTTGCGTAAAAAAATTTCGCAATGTGCAGCAGCATGCGTGTCAGGACTCGATTCTGCAACTTAATATTTTGTTTAAAAATGCTGTCTATATATTAAAGTAACAAAGCACGGAACTTTGTCTCACAACATGACACGATACATTTGTTAGCTATTATTGAAATGATAACTTTTTAACTTTTTGATCTCCATCCAAATTGTAAAAATATTGGATATTACGACTTCATCACTAAAGTTTCGATATGTAAACAACAACAAAAGAAGCCCATAGATGGCTGGTAAGTTGGTAATAGCCGAAGAGGCTATGTATGGGCTGCGGCTTACCCCGTTGGCAAACCTGTCGGCGTGAAAGGAGACGCATGAACAAGAAGCAAGAAAGAGAGAGACAAACAGATGAATCGTATAGCTCTGTCTCTTTCAATCGATATTGAACCATACCATGACGAAAATTGATTGCGAGTGGGAGGGAGGGAAATGTTGGCTCGCCGGCGTGACCTACCCCAACGGCGGAGGATTTTCACGCGGCCGAGTGCCGCGTGAGAGCGCGAAAATCAATGATAAACTAGAGGGAAAGCACCGGCACGAGCGGCCGGACACGGGAAAATGCGAAACCGCCACGGTCCTAGGGCGAAACGAGCGGAAGACGCCGTCGTTCGAGCAGCGTCGCACATTTCACATTTATATCGTTCGTTTTAGGATTGAACAATGGACGACAAACCTCGTAAAGTATCCTGCGATATCGCCTGCGGCCACGGGAACCAGCACACACCATAATAATCGATATCCATCCACAATAATGATATGATGACAGAGGTACGCAAACAAAGACAACCTACAACGAAGTGTCATCTATTTTCCACAGACAAAAGAAATTCGTAAAAAAAAAAAACTATCCCATAAAGATGGTTTATAATTTCGTAAGAATAGCAACACTTTTTTGACAGTGAGTTTTAAGATGGCGGGTGGTAGTGTTTTCGTTCGAGAGACTGTGATTTAATTTTATTTTGAAACTAACTTTTAATACGTAAATATGACTGTTTGGACAAGTTTAAATGAAAAATCTAAATATGGAGTCGGTGAGTTGAACTTATTTTCTTTTCAACGTTGATTTTGATGATCTGACATTTGAAATTTTTGGTTGTTTTTTTTTTGGTTCTTGCGCAGTGACAACTTGTTGAATGCTGATTTTCTTTTTGAAACTTGCCCTCCCGCGTTGATTATTTATACGCCTTGTTTTATAAATATGGATGTGTAATATGTTAAGATAGCTTTCGAAGGGAAAATCATTTGACGACTTTGACATGATTATTCATCAATGTCATTTATATGCCCCTCCCATTTTTAAATTAATTATTTGTACCAATGTTTACGCTACTGGCTACCTAGGTACTGAAATACCACAAACTACCAGTTCTTGAGATAACAGTTTATTTATCAGACGATTACATTTCCTCTTTCCGATTCCATTTTTTCTTTCCTAATTGTGTTATTTTATTGTGAACAGGGTTCCTCTGATTTGTCATTATTCACAAATAGTGCAAAATTTATTTCTAAAGAAAGTAATGTACCCAACCTATCACCGAATTGGAAAATATTCCGGAATTGTAATATTATAACCTTCACATTTTTAATTCTGTGATAAAAAACGTAAACAAAAAAAACTATTCATCTAGGTTAGATGTGGAAGAGTTATATTGTATTTTCTGACCGGATAAATCCAAGTACAATAAAAAAATTTGTCCCGAGAACCCACTCTAACCTAACCAATTATATATATATATATATATAAATATGAATTTTTTTATTTTTAATAAAACTAAATGATTTTAGGTTTTTGGGCAGGTTTTTTTTATTTTTATTTTTGATGATTTTATATCACCGTAGTGTACTAATTCACACGTGTGTTGAATTATTATGGAACCATAGTATTTACTATATATATCTCTAAAGCAGAAAGTTCGCTTCTCTAGAGCAGCAAAACTCAAACTGTGAGCTCTGGTGTCATGAAATTTTATGGAATTTCTATAACAACTAAATAAATTAAAAATAATGGAATTTGTTGTGAAGTTAAAGTAGATGGGTGGATGAAGGTTGCGTGAAGTACCTGGCTATTCAGATCTGGTCCCTAAACACAACTAAAGCCATTTCAAGCATGTTTCGGAGGATATATATCATGGTATTTATTGCTGATACATATCAATGATATTTATAATTTAGTAGGTGTCTTTTTATACCATATTCCTTCATTTTTCCACGTTTACTGGAATCCCTCAGGCACCATACGTATATTCGGAACTCATTTTCAAAATGCGTCATCCTTTGTATGGTGAAAATCTCTGACCATTGTGAACAACTGTTGGCCATTAGAAAAAAAACAACGTCGTTTCACTTTGTGAGCAATTATTGACTACTCATGCAGCAACAGCAGCTCTAGACAGATACTTTTCATCCTTATTTAAACTGTTTTTTTTAACTTTTTTTTCCCCTTAGAAAATATATATCGCTTTTTGATATATATACCCGAGTACAGTTTTAGTGACACTAATTTACTACCGTCCACATTTTTTTCATGTGATTTTGATTGCGGTAAGTAAATTCTAAAACATTTATAAAAGGGCCAAACTAAATACTACAAAATATCAAGTTTTTGTAAATAAGCCAAACTTTTTTTTACTTATTCGCTGTTTTACTTAAATTGACGGTTTAAGTTAATTTGAAATCTGTTAGCACAGCTACGGGAAAAAAAGAGATTTGCGAGGAACTTCACACAATAGTAAAAAGGAAGAGTTGATCATTAAGAGATTTGCTTTTTGAAGAATAAATACTAATACTTTGCAGTCCATTGCGAGTTGCCTGCAGTCTGTTGGGATACATTTATTCACAAATCAAATGAAAGTGACACTCCTAAGCTTTCCGCTCTTATTTTGGTTTCTTCCCCTTGCGTGTTAGAGCACCTCCGTATTATTTGCTCTGTGTATCCACCGAAGAGATGAACCGATAGAAGTGTTTTGTGGGCGTGTCTGTGTGCTCTAAGTAAGCCCACCTTTTTTATTGACGAAAAATTTTCATATATTCTCCTTTGATCAGATCATCAATTTCATTAGCCTGTTTGGGGCCTAGGAGTCAAAAGGTTTTATGTACATTGGCAACGTCAATTTCTTTCAAATTAGTATAGATCATGGATCTGCATGACCGAGGAGGTAACCCTTTGACAACCACAATTAACACGGAAATCTTCTCTATGGCGTCTATTTTTTGTTTTTGCTTGGTTGCAATCCTAATTCCCGCGACAAACACCGCAAATTCAGTGACAGCCCCGTTTCGGCGATCTTGCTTGGTATGGCATCCGTTATCATTTTGTTCTATATTTTCTCATGTTGCACACTGTAATTCATTTTGAAAAATAAAAGAATTGTTGGGCTATAATGCAAAACTGCCTGTTTCCCAAAAACCAAATTTTCAATAGAGCCAAAAAACGGTACCTACTCACAGGCATAATTCTAAAAACATTCTTTTTTAAATAATTGAATAGTATTCCTTATTAACCGTACGACCTGTTGGTAAGAAATCATGATGCACAACGCCATTGTAATCGAAGAAATCAGTGAGCAAAACATTCCATTGGGATGATTGGGCCTTGGTTTCGACATCATAACCATAGACCTACGTTTCATCACCAGTTATGACCCCTTTGAGCAAATCTGGATCGTCGTTGACGTCATTCAACAACTCCTGAGCGATACTAATGCGACGTTGCTTTTGCTAAAAAATTAGCAATTTCGGAAGAAACTTCGCTGCCACACGTTTCATGCCCAAAACATCCGAGAAAATTGCATGGCATGAGCCGATTGATATGCCAACATCCTCTGCAACTTCCCTAATAGTGATTCGACGATTTTCCAAAACCATTTTCTTCACTGTTTCCGATGTTTTCTTCGTTTGTTGACGTGGTTGCAACTCCAGGACGCTCATCGTCATTAACATCTTCTCGGCCTTCTGTAAAGCGCTTGTACCACTTATAAACACTTTTTTGAGACAAAGTAGACTCGCCGAATGCCACAGTCAACATTTTAAGTGCGTTGGAGCACTTTATTCCATTTTTAACTCAAAATTTAATACATATTCTTTGATCCATTTTTTTCAAAAGTAAAAAATCGAAGAACACACAAAAACGTGACTAACCTTTCCAGTTGTCAAAAACAAACCACTAATCCAAAATGTCTGATAATGCTAACATATGATAAACATATGTGTACCAACATAACAAAAAAAAAATCGATAATCGAATATACACAGCCTGCGAAAATTCAAAATTCACCTTTTCTTTTGAACACACCTCGTACATAATATAAAAACATATGTAAGTAACTTAAAACTAAAGTATTTCTCAAGAATCTTACTCAAAAATATTTCTACAAAAATATATTAAAAAAATAAATAAAATAAAAACATAAACGACAGCAATAAATCATACATAAAATAATATTTCCTTATTATCTAATACAAATAGCTTCTTTCAGCTAGCCGAGTTTTCAATATATTTATTAATTATAATTTCTTCAAAAGATTGGTATTCGCTTTGTGGCGTCATTATTAATAAATGAATTAAATAATATACTTTGTATTCACGACTTTATTAATACACGTCTACATGTTTCGAAAGCGATGCCTTTTTCATGAGGTATATACATAATACTAAAAACAATAATGTCAAGTATAGACAAATAATATTAATAATAATATAATAATGATATATGTGTATTAATAAAGTACTGATACCATCCCTGATGCATGGCAGTGAGGCATGGAACTGGCAGAGGGAGGATGAAAGTAGACTGAACGCTGTAGAAATGAGATCTCGGAGACGAATGTGTGTAAAACCATGTATGATTGTGTGAAAAATGTTGAGATTCGTAAAGAATGCAAGGCTGATGTAAGCGTAGTGAGCAAGATTAAGAAAGGGACGCTTAGATGGTTTGGGCATGTAGAGCGAATGAACGAAGAGAGGAGTGTAAGGAGAATATATGACGCGAATGTGAATAGAAGAAGAAGCCGGGGACGCCCGAGGAGGACATGGCACGATCAAGTGAATCAAATACTCGAGTCGGGCCATGTCAGAAGTCGGAATAACAGAAGAGAATGTATGAGGCGTTGTGAAGGAAGCAAGAAGTGTATGCCAAGATCGAGTTGTTTGGCGGTCCTTCCTCTCTGCCTACCCCTGCGAGGAAAGGCGTGATGGTTAGTTAGTTAGTTAATAAAGTGGTAAATACAACGTGTATTATTTATTAATTGTTTAGTTTTAATACAGTTTTTCATTTCAGCGGGTAACATATTTAAACAGCTAGGAAGCATGTGATCTAAAATTTTTTGTCCATATTTGTTTGTGTGATTATGAACCAATAATCCTTCATTAAAATTGAGACGAGTATTATATTCATATCCTTGTATCTGTCCTATTTTAAAAATTTGCATGTACGGAGAAGACTTTATTAGGATCTCTTCCTAATTCAGTTTCCAGCCAGGAAAACAACAAAAAAATCCTTTCCTGCATTGTTTTCAAATTTGGTGACTCTTAAATATACACCTAGGAAAAATAAAGCGTTTTGCAGAAAAAAAAGTTTCTCCCTAATTTCTATTAAAAATAGTACGCATTGCCATAAAATGAAAAAGAGTCACTTTTGCGGAAATAGCGCGTTTTGTTATAAAGCGTGTTTTTTAAGATGAAAAATTAAAAGGATTTTTAAGATGAAAAATTAAAAGGATTTTGTCAATTTATCGTAATAATGTCAGTCGTTTCCCTAGCCTCGAATTACCTGACTGCATATATAACTCAATTTCACCCATTTTGGAAATATGCATTTTTGCATTACAGCCCCACAATTGTTTGTGTTAGGTTTTTTTTCCGTACTAATAAAAAATAACCGTTTGGCCTAAAAATAATTCAAATTAAATTAGAAAAAACCTAAATTAAAAAAAATGGCGAAAAAAAAAAGTTATGTGTAAAATTTTTAAAAATAATTATCTAATAAAGGTTTTATTAAGCATACTTTATGCTCTACGTGTGGAAACAATAATGCGATGCTAAAAGGATTACGATTCCTGACTAGGAATCAAGAGGTCGCAGGTTTAATTCCAGGCGTGCCCAATAAATTTTATTTAATCAATATTCCGACACCTATGTAAAGTATCGTAACTTCAAAATCGAAAAGACAGAAGATTGGTGTGAGTTGCACTTTTGATCGTTTTACACTAAATTTGGGAAATTTTGTGCAAAACAATCAAAAAGTCGCCTCGCGCCGAACTTCTGTGTCTTTAAACCACTCTTCTGTAAAATTCCGATTTAGAAGTTAGTATACTTTACATAGGGGTGTCGATTTGTTATTTCACATTTAATTAATATTATAGTATATTTGCTGCACTTCTCAAAGTAGTAGGTACTAGTAGGTAGTAGTAGGTACCCAGTATCACCTTGGTGAAAGGCCACCAATCATAATCGAAACATTGCTTGAAATGGCTTTAGCCATATTTAGTGACCATATCTGAATATCCAGGCACTTCTCCCCGTCTCCTTCCATTCCCCTCTCCCTTTGGCCTCACAACATACGCTGATTGCGGTGGCATGCGTTGATTTATGACCAAAGGTAAGCTGTGTGTAGTTTATTAAGGTAGCCATTTTATGATCTTTCTAAAAAGTGTAAATTTGTCACATAAAACAATTTATCACTGTAAAAAAAATGTTCACAAATTTATGGGAAAAAAACATTTTGATTAAAAATTCTTTAATGGTTCATTTTCCAAAGGATATGCACAGCTTTCTAGACTTTATGGACGACACGTCACTGCCTAATTAGGGATACCATTGTACCACTGGGTAGACGGTTGAGTGCACTGGGGACACTTGTGCGGTATTCTCATGACACTTCTTGGGATTATCCGTTCAGTGGTTGTATTGTATAATTTACAAATCAATCAGTCGCCAGTGTTGGACGGAGTCACCTGTCAGCGGTGTTATGATAACATCCTCATTAGAAATGGCGTTTCAATTAATATTATTTGTGTCAACCGACTCGGGCCGCAGATACTAGAACACGGAGGGGAAATGGATCACATACTTTAATATTTATGACTATTTTATTGATACGGAGTTGGTTTTGCATAGCTCTCGTGAGCACTCAGGCCATGGGCCCATTGTGATATCTCCCATTTTACCGTATTCCTTTGGCAGTAACCTAATCCCCGTGATAAAGTTCACCAGGGATGTCATTAGATATTCAACCATGTCTTAGCTAGCTGGTAGCTGAGCCTTCTTCCAATCATAGGCCCATTGTGGTATCTCCCATTTTACCGTATTCCGTTGGCAGTAACCCAATCCCCCTGATAAAGTTCACCAGGGATGTCATTAGATATTCGACCATGTCTTCCCAGGTAGCTGAGCCTTCTTCCAATCAAGGCGGAACATTGGCACCATAGGTGATTTGAGTCTCTTCATCCTCCTCACATTTCCTGCATCTATTGGTGTTTTCCACTCCCAACAGCTCCGCAGGCTCAAATCCCGGAGTTTTATTGATTTAATTTATGCTGTTTCACAATTTATTAATTAAAAATAATATACGGTATCTTTGCGCATGTTCCAGAGTGGAAGATATTCTCAGTATCACCCTGGTGAAAGACCACCATTCAGAATTGAGACGTTGCTTGAAATAGGTTTTAGTTGTGTTTGGTGACCAGATCTGAATAGCCAGGTATTTCCCCACCTTCCTCTTCCCTTATCCTTCCCCTCCCCACTACCATCAGCCTCACAAAATTCCCCAATTGGGGATGCCATAGTCTCACTGGCTCCAGACGGTTGGGAGCAGTTGGGACTCTTGTGCGGTATTCACATAAAAAAAAAGGTAGCAGTGTCCCCCAGTTCCCTCAGTGAGTTTCTGTCTTACTTAAGTACTTTAGATTGTCTGATTCCGGGTGCCCTCTCCCATTCTTCCAGTGCTGGGATTTAACCCACATTTCAATTGTAGTTTGGTGTGACAAGCTGCCAATCCTATGGTGGGCTCGGATCCTTTTTCCCGGAGAAGCATTGCTTCCGCCCCTTTCCTTACTAGCCCGTCAGCCCGCTCGTTGCCTTCGATACCATTATGTCCTAGTTAAATCTTAGTACCCAGATCAGGGTTATTTTATTGATGGTAGCTAGTTCTTCAAGAATAGTCCTGCATTCCATCACCAGTCTGGAGTCGCATCGGTTACTTTCCAATGCCATTAGGGCATATTTACGACTAACTGTACTTAGATACTGATACTAAAGCTGATGTATAGTAGTGAGGCATGGAACTGCCAGAGAAAGGATTGAAGTAGACAGAATGCTGTGGAAATGACATACCTGAGGCATATTTGTGCTAAAACCATGTGTGACCGTGTTATAAATGTAGAGATACATAGAGAATGTAGTGAACAAGATTAAGAAAGTGTTGGATGGTTTGAACAAGTGGGGCGGATGAATTGAAAAAGGAGGGTCTTGAAGATGAATGTGAATGAAGCAAAGAGTGTGTGCCGATGGAATTTTTTTTTTTTAATAAATATTTTAATGGAATGACCGGAGAACTTCCCGGAGCCAGCGGGACTATGGCATCCCAATTAGGGTGTATTCTGAGACTGAAGGGAGAGGGGAAAGGAACGAACTGCGAAGAGAAAGGGTGAGAAGTACCTGACTATTCTGATCTGATCGCTAAACATGGCTATTACCATTTCAAGGAGTCTTTCGGTTCTGAATGGTGATACTGATAGTATCTACTCTGGGATGTACTTAAGAATACCGACATTGATAAATTAAGTTGTTATTATTAATAAATTGATGATTCATTGATTACTCTTCAATGACTCTTCTACATTTGCAAATTATTTACAGGTTTTTTTTATTTGTTTTGTAATTTGATTAAAGTTGCTCAATTTATTTTCCTTACAACCTGTTCATGGAATTTTATTGAATCAATATTTTTTTCAACAATTTTCATAGCTTAAATTTATTGAAAACATTATATTTGTTTTGTAAAAAAAAAAACTCTATTTCAGCAAATAATCTTTACTGCAATCACATACATGCATCATCTCATATGTATTATAACATCCGTCTCCACTTAGAACACTGCGCAACGATCTGGACACCTTTGTACCAAGCCCATCTTGAAGGAATTCAACGAAAAAAATTTAAGCACATAGGTTATTTTTTTTGTTTTTGTTTTATATGAATACCGCACAAGAGTTCCAACTGCTCCCAACCGTCTGGAGCCAGTGAGACTATGGCATCCCATGGGGAATGTTGTGAGGCTGGAGGTATTGGGGCTTAGGAGAAGGGGAAGAGGAAGGTGGGAAAATACCTGGCTATTCAGATCTGGTCACCAAAGACGGCTAAAAGCCATTTCAAGCAACGTTTCAATTCTGAATGGTGGTCTTTCACCAGGGCGATACTGAGAGTATCTTCCACTCTGTTATAAATGGTTATAAATTAAATGAACACTTACAAATTTCACCGAATCCATAAAATTCCACAAATTCAACTCTCTTCAAACGTTTTGTCATATTCTTTAAATTTCCGAATAATGGCCTGGCCTCGCCTGAGCTTACTAATTATATAAAAATTCACATACCGCCAAGATCGACCCGACAAACCAAATTTTTTCATTTGCCCGCATGCAGAACTCCCTTTGGAAAAATTCCCCAATTCCTCGTATATATGCGCAGCATAACACACAATTTAATAATATCGACATTATCTATCTCCTTTTATTATATAAAGAAGAATGTCCCGGCAGGCGGTATGTGTTTGTTTTGTATACGAATCTAGTTTTATTCCTAGCTCAATGAAATTTTGCATTTTGATTTCTAAAAACCATCTCCTCCCCCATTTCCCACCCCTTAAAACAGAATAAGAGGAAAACTACGGGGTAGGGGTTGGGGTAGGGGCACGGGCACGGGCATGGGGTAGGTTTAACACATCACAACCTCAAAACTTTCCCCCAAACCATTTATAACCCCAAGCAACATCACGTACTTCAGCTAGTTAACAATAACCTTCAGAAATATTGCACTGAGGAAATGCGTACGATCGCATATTAACACGTTCATTGCTGACACCGCGCGTCACGCGTTTACAGTAATTTGCCGTCTGTTCCATTTCCGGTCTAAAACAGACGCAGCCATATGGTTTTGAGTCGTTTCTAGCCTCAGCGCTAGGCACTGTCACTGTTCGGCAGTTTGAATAGATCCGTCATTCATACCGGTCGTTGAAGCGTTTTGTCATTGTCGTGCATAAAGCAGCGTTTACGTTTACGTCCATACGAAATTTTTCCTCATGTAAATACTCCTTTAGTTCGCCATAATAAATAAAACATTACACATTCCTCTTTCTCGTTTTCTTTCCGAAAAAAAAACGATAAATTATGATGTCTATACAATATTGTGCTCATGTAAACACTCCTTTAGTTCGCTCGATCTTTCAGTCAAATGTTCTCAGCATGGCATTAATATGTACGAATTTTAGTTAGCAATGAACGTGTTAATGCACGAGTATAGAATGTATTAAGAGCATCTCCTATCCCCATCCCATCTTTCTCTTCCATTTTCCTCATTTTAGTTTTAATGTAAAATAAAACTCCTGTCTCTGACCAACTTTAGCATAATAAACTGTGTTTATAACCCCTTGTATATATTTATCTTTGTATTGAAAAAGCTGTTTGTTTCTTACAAATAAATAAACAAATATTCTTTGACAAGAAGCACTTCGAATCACTTTTTGGTTAGACAAATATTTTTGTTTTAACACCATTTTATCGAATACATAAACCAACTGATTTTGGTTCAGCGTGAACCTTCTTCAGGGTTGTATGTATTCAATTGAAACAAAAATATTTTATTCAATAAGTAATACATTTTCATAAGAAGCGGTAACTTTATGATGTAACATGCTGCCCTGAAAAAGCAACGGTAGTAATGAAACCCGGTTGGCAATAGGTATAATAAATAAAAGGTGTATAAACAAAGTTATTAAATAATATAATATATCATATTCTGATCCTTGACATAACCCGACTCAAGTATTTGAATCATTCAGGTGTCTCCCAAGTCGACCATTCACTTTCATGACATATTTATATTCTCCTTTTTTTAAATGTGAGACAAGAGTGCATTAGTGCCATAGTCCCACTGCATAGTAGGACTATGGCATCTCCAGTGGGGTATATTATAAGGCCTACGGGAGTGGGGTGGGGAAGGAGGTAGGGAAGCAGAAGCTTGGGAAGTCTCTGGCTAATCAGATCTGGTCATTAAACAGGGGTATTAAATTTCTAAGCAACGTTAAATTCTGAGTTGTTATCTTTCACCAGGGCGGTACTTAGATAATCAACCACTCCGGTAGCTTGGCGCTCCTTTCTCCGTTCGTCTGCTCTACACATCCAATCCACCTAAGTTATTAGCTAGCACAGAATTGCACCCGTGGTGCCTGGGTGTGAACCCATGTATTATATCCTCTCAGACAATGGCAGTTTTCTCTAAAGAGCGTTAGTGCAGTGAACTCCCATAAAAGAGATAGGAAAATAAGACAAACTTGTAATGTAATTTCACAACACTTTAAACAGCCCGCCATTTAAATTTCGTCAGGGGATTTTTGAGACTAAAAAAGCGTACATGGCGTGCATTGCTCTATGACCAAAAGCAGGCTGTGTGTAGTTTTTCATTGACTATTTGAAAATGGCTATTCTATTATCATCTTCCGCTGGTTGTTGTAACCAACTGAATAAATGGGCGTACAAGTTCATTACCAAATTCATGAAAAAAAAATTATGTTTATTTTTTCAGAAATTTGTCGTATTTTTCTATTGGTTCGTTTTTCGTAGGGTAGGGACAGCTTTTCAGCCTTTATGGACTGCACGCCACTGATTAGCGACAATATTTTCTGGTTTCAGTGACATTCTGGGAGAATTTTAAGTAATATTTTTTTGAACCTGAGGGAATTTTTTTCTCTTTTTTAACTTCCGATTAAACTCCCAATGAGGCCATGAACCACCATTGCTCTCGTCTATCTTCAAACATAAACCCAGCGCACGTGTAATATCACCATTCAACATTCCCCTCTTGAATAAAAAATATATTCATCACATAAAATTATATACTTGCAATCATTTGGTGAAAGGTACATCCACGCCTACTTACATACAAACAATATATTGCAGTACGTTCCCCACTGGTAATAATACAGTCACACATTACATACGCCAAATGAAATGTCAGTCCAGTACAGTACAGTTGGCTTATTAAATGCTGGCACATTAGTATTCACGGCGCGTAGCGAGTGTAGTGCTCATCTGCCTGTATCTGCCAGGTAATAATGTGCGCATTCCTCTTTGCCTTTTGGGATTCGGACTCGTGTGTGAAAGTGTGAACACCTCGAGAATTTGTCAATGCCGAAATGACGGTGCAAGATACGATTAAATATATTTTTTTAAATTAAACAAATTTTTTACACACTAATAATAATAATAAGAGTAAATTTCTATAGCGCAGTTTTGTGAAGGTTCACATCAAGTGCGCTTTATACTAACTAACCTAAAACTCTCAGCTGTTCACCGATACATCGATGATGCTAGTTTTCCGGAGCACTTTCCAATGAAATACCTATAGAAAAAGCACAACATTCGTAGTTGATGTCAGTGTTATGAAGACTGCAATCCGCCTCTTTAGATAGTGAAATCTTTTTCATAGAATTTTTTTTTTTTGCATTCATAAAGTTGTTAATATTTTGATGAAATTCCGACTGCAAAATATTTCCTTCTGCTATCACAACAAATATATATTTTTATGTGCCTAATTTGCAACCCCAATCAAAAATTGACATTGAATGCAAAAATTGCATGTGTAAAAAGAGTCGTAACTTTTGTATAATAATAAAATCGCTATATAATTAAGAAAAGTAAATATAGGAATGTGTTGGCATGCCAATTATATCAAGTTTAGTTTATTATAAAGAACATTTGAATGGAAATTTTACTATGTACAATGAAGTATTAATAATGACTACTTAAACAACAAATATTTATCATGATAGATCTCAAAGTGTTAGAACAGTGGTACACAACACGTGGCCAATGCGTAAATATATTATGGAGGAATACCTAAAATCTTAACCTTGTATTTATTATATTTATAGAGATATTGATGGTTATTAGAAGCGATGTGTGGAAGATACCCATTACAGGGAAGGGAGGGTTAATAGACTATTTTATAGGGGTACACGACCAAATGTTGTTCTGATAGCATAGAAGTGAATTTAAATATTTTTGATGGATAAATTGGCCCTCCGACTAAAAAGGTTGCTCTTCACTGTGTTATAATATAGCATGGGTTTAATTGGTATTCATGGAGTAATGTCATTGAGCTGATTCCTTAGTTAATATCATAATGAAACTGCATAGGATGCAGCATGATGATTAAATTAGGTTTTTAAATATTAAATGAGTTTAGGCTACCGACACACTGACCATCTTCAACTCTCTTTTATCGAAATTTGAAAAATATGGAATCAACCGCTGAATAGATAAACCAATAGAAGAACAGAGATAAATCGAGCAGTGTCTTTGTGCCCGAAGTAAGGTCAAATTTTTCTTACTTTAGATTAATTTGATCAATCTTTTTCAAGTATCGAAATTCTTGAACAAATAACCAATTTCATTGGCCTGTTTGGGGCTTAGGAGTCGTAAGGTCTCATGTAAATTGGCGATATTGGTTTTCTTTCAAATTGGTGTTACACTTATCTCATTTCTATTGGTTTTTCTATTTTTTTTTACATTTAACTCCATACCATAGGCCCTGAAGGAAATTATTTTCCTTCAGGGCCTTCAATGTAACCTTTGGGGATGCTGTGTGGAGGGTTTTTTAAGTAAAGGAAGGAGACGAAGTTCTGGGAAGGAAAAGGGTGGGTGGGTAGAAATCTGGCGGTAAGGGTGTTCAGAAGTGATAGACATATGAAGGAAGGAGACGAAGTTCTGGGAAAGAAAAAGGTGGGTGGGTAGAAATCTGTCGGTAAGGGTGTTCAGAAGTGATAGACATATGAATCCATCCCTCCCACTGCAGTGCAAGTACCGGGATCTCTCCATCCGGCCCACCATGCAGTTGGTGGGTAGAAGCATCCGCCGCCTAGACCTGGAAAAATCTCACCCCATGAACCCTGGAACCCCTGCTAAGTCACCAAATGTAGCGAACCACTTGGGCTGACCCATGGGAGAGGTGTTGGTTATCCAATAAATGGTTCACGAGGCAGCGGTACCCATACCCGCCTCCCAAATTGAAACCTTATAAAGATTGCATGATTTTGTCCAAATTTTGCAAATTGAATTGCTTTAAGAGTATCCACTTCGTAAAATTCGAACGAAATCACGCACTCCTTATGAAGATGGCGACAAGATTGAAATTCAAGGTTTTATTTTAAAGCTCAAGCATAAATATTTCAATGTTTTTCGGTTATATTTTTAAAAACTTAGTTTGCCACAATGAACATGACAATATCCGAAAAAGGGTTCGTAAGTAGGAGATTTAGCACTTTTTTTACACAACATTTTTTTTAGGTTTGATACTTTATTTTTTTCCAGGCTTATAAAAAGACTCACCAAAAAAATGCCCGGTTAAACTTAAGGCCAAGTTGTGTTCTACTAGCAGTATTTAATTAAATCATCTATGATATTTCTAGGCTGTCAAATTTTTAAACCAAAAACACATGATTTTGCATTATTTCCCATTGCATCTCCTTAAGGCAAATCTTTCTCTTGTGACATCGGTGCACATAACCCATCCTAGATGTAACTATTCCATCAGTTCCTGATTCACATGGCATTGTAATGATTGTGTGTAATAGAGTCCTCGCCCTTTTACTTTTTATCAGTAGTCTGTAGCGTGTGTGTGTGTTGGTACATGCTGCCTGTGGTTTTGGGCTGGCTTTCAATTCGTGATAACTGTGATTCACGACTTGGGAATGCACTATGTCTGTATATATTTTTCCTGCAGTCTCAATTAAAGTTTAAGGAGGAAGTTGACAAAACTTTGTATTTATTATTAACTGCCCTACTTGGTAATATTATTGAATTCCTCTTACTTCCATCATTATATCGTCGGGCCAATGCCAAAGTTGCGAATCTGCAAAAACATCGCCTCGAGACATTGAGGTTTGAAGTCTCTGAACTGGCATAAAAATCGATTTATGTCGTTACTAAACCAGCTTCATATGCGTTAATATCCATTCTTCATGCGTTTGCCAGGAATTCCTCGATCAGCCCAAGGTTGTAAGTCTTGGACTTTATGGAGTTGGGTCGAGAAGTTGACTCAGATGGATTATTGTTACTTGCTAAATTAAAAACACTAATTGTTAACACTGATATTGTTTGGTTTCAATAGCAAGATCATTATTGGATTATTAGTGTTTTTCATATTTTTATGTTATTCTTTATGTTTATCGATTTTTAGTTCAATTCCGAATATGATTGCCCATTTATATTAGAAATTACTCAGTGTGAATGCAACCAAAAAATAGACAAACATTTCTCTCAAATAATGCAAATCATTGCTTTTCATATGTCAAACTTATAAATAACATCAAACGTCTTATTCTCTCTTCTTTTATCACCCAATTCTCAGTATAACAACAGCCTTTCAATAACTTACTGTAGAGATATTAAAGCCTCGCTAGAGACCATTGTATTATTCGTCATAAATACAATATCAGTGTTAAACATTTGCATTTTTAATCTAACAAGTTAACAATACCCATCGGTGTCGAGAGCTTCTCGAACAAACTCGGTCCATCCAAAAGTCCAAGCCTTACAAACATGGGCTGATTGAGGAATCCTGGCGCATTCAGATATTATATTTGTGATGACTGATGAATAATACAATTGCCTAGCAAGTCTTGCATATCTCTACAGTAAGTTAATAAAAGCTGTTGTTTACTGAGAAATCGGTGATAAAAGAAACTTGATATATTAACATAAATCGATTTCCGATACCAGCTGAAAAACCTCAAACGTCAGTATCTCAAAATGATGCTTTTGCAGATTCGTGACTTCGGCATTGGCTCAACGATATGTGGAAAACGTTGCTTCTGCAATGGTGGAGGACTTAGCTCGAAGAGGATTGAACCCGCGATGTCTGAGTGGGAACCTGATCCGTTTTCCCCTTTTGGCTATTAACCTTTGATCTACATATTAGCATTAGAGTGAAAATCAGAAAATCGTTATATTGTTTGTATATTTTATTCTAATTTAAAAGCATTTTTTTTACAGTAACTCCACACAATCATCTTTGGGGATGCTGTGTGGAGGGTCTTTTAGATGATAGGAAGGAGTGAACTTGGGTCTTGAATAGACCCATGTTGTAGGATGGAGGAAACACAGAGGCTGGCAGATCATTCCACAGCCGAGCTGTTGAGCACAAGAACGACTCGTAGAAGTGACCCATTCTCATGTGACAAATGTCAACCGTGTGTAAATGTTGGGCGCGCATTTGGCATGCTTCCCGACTATTTTGCATGCTGCACCGGTGCCGAAGGGATCAATGACGCTAGACATTTAAAAAATAAATAATACCGCATAAGAATTCCAACTGCCTGGAGCCAGTGGGTGTATGGCACCCTAGATTGGGGTATGTTATCAGAAATAGGATTGTTATGAAGTACCTAGCCAGGTAATAGGTGAATAGGCGTTCAGATCTGATTTCCGAACACCTCTAAAGGCAATTAAAGCTATGTTTCGGTTCTAAAGTTATTTATTTTATAAATATACACCCTTATGAGCGTATACTGTGAATAATGTGTGTGATCTTTTGTCTGAGAGTATCTATCGCTCAATGTGCTGCAAATACACTAAAAAAATCTTATTGGCTGTATCTCTACTCATTAAATTATTTAACCCTTTCAGACCTTGTAGAATTATTTTAAATTTTTTTTATTTAAATAAAAATATTTTTGCTGCGTTCACTTGAAAAAAAAACATTGGGTTTCTAAGGGCATATTTCACTTAAAATGACAAATTCTACACTGTATACAAAAATTCAATATTTTTTTAGTTTAAAAAAAATAAATTAAACGATACAAACATACTTACATAAAAAAAAATCTAATTTCGAAGGTGCAAAGTAGAGATTAAACCCTAAAATCACCTTTCAAAATATAACATTCCCGGGTCAATCGTAATCGACCCGGTCATTTTGAACCACCAATGATCGATCGGGTCACTTTTTCATAAAAGATTCGATCATTTGATCGATGAGCTGTTAGCTTAGTCAGCACCCGTAATGGGCTTGGCTAGCGACCATAGATATCTTGTAAACTGGATGTCACAAATCTTGTTCTCGTGACAGAGAAATAGAGATGGTTGATACCTGAAATAGGTTGTCATTGCGGCTCCAGTTACCGGAGACCGATATGAAACTGCTTCTTTTCCAGTTATATCTTTATTTCTCTATCGTGAGAATGTGACTCGAGACTCCCGGTTTACACAATTTATAAATCTATGGTCTATGTAAACAAGGTACACGGCTCATCAATCTATCTATGTCATTTTTCTATATTCATTGTCTTCTGTGGACTACGCCATCAATCGATAAAAGATCAGGTTCTTTTGATTCGATCACTTCTCCAGTGGGTCGTGATCAACTCGGGAATATAAACATGGCTACCGCCTGAAGGAGTAGCTAAAATCCAATGAAAAAAAAATTGCACCCAAAGTCAGTAAAGCCAGCAATTGGAATACAAAAACGGCCAATTTTTATTCACTGTATGGGGAGAAAAAATCTGTATTTTAAAATATACGTACAGTACTGGTGAAATCAACATTATGCAAATTTATTTGACTTACTTTCACGAGATGACTTCAATATCCAAAAATAAAACTCTACACATACTAATATCAAGGCTGTACGCATTTTTTTCCAAACACTTTCTTTAGCTCGTTAACATCAGCAAACCAATCTAATATAATAATTATGTATGTAATCCAACACTTCGGTCACAGCCCAGTAATCTGCGAGGTGCCCAGTTAAACACCTCTGCGCATTCTAACTTTACATCTAGTTGAAACATGGTTTAAAGACATTGGAAGTTTTATCTAAGTATTTCACATAATCTAAACAGTAAAGCTGAAAATTTGTTATAATGTATGTTTCTTAAGCAGAAAAACTCTGAAAACTTTAAAAGGTGAGCTCTGTTGTGATAATATTTGCACATTTGCAAGGTGCTCGGGTAAACTGCACGTTCTAACGCTGCGGCTAGTCGAAACCTTGCTTAACTTCTAGTGCGCTGAGATTGCCCATCGGATACGCAAAATTGGTATCCATTGAACACAAGCGTATCCAGTGAGAGACTTAAAAACGTACTTTCTTTTCGTATATATCTGTAGAATATAAGTAGCTATTCTGGGGAAACTGCTTATTATAGATATATACATTTTTTATAAATATCTAAACACATTTTCTGATAAGACAGTACAGTTTACAAAAATATCGTTTTACAAAAAAACAAGTAAGTTATTACGAGAATAGAAAATAGAGTGCAAATTTTTACCCTCAGCACACTACCAAAATAATACAAAGCTTAAAGATGCATGTCGTCGGGTCAGTTGCCGAGTTGACAACGCGTCGGGCTCCCGCCCAGGCGTCGTGAGTTTAACGGTCAGCACCCTAAAATACACACTTTGCAGGTTGCTAACTCAAGAAATACTACAAATGATTTATCTGTAATTTCTATACAGGTAATTAGGAAAATGTATAAGGTTTCAACAGACAATAATCCTCAAATTGCAATCTTTTAAATTCGTACTGGAATTTTAGGTAAAACTGTATTCTCAGTCATTTTAGGATGTATTTCATAAATTTTAAAGATTACAGTTTGAGGATTTTTATCTTTTGAAATCTTATAATTTTTTTCCAACTACACATATAGATTTTACAGAAAAATCATTTATATTGGTATTGGTTGAGTTAGTAACCTGCAAAATGATATTTAGGGCCATTTTTCAGTGCTGGCTCTTAATTCCTCGGCTAGCTAAGTCCTCCATCATGACACAAGCAACATTTCCACTTAGTGTGATGGTTGTAGGAGATTTTCAAATATTTTCAAGTTATTCATATATTTTTTTAAATTTAATATATATCAAATTTAATAATGTTATTAAGTTCTGCAAGCATTTTTAGTTTTTTATTATTGTGACAGCTGTTTCGGCGTTCAAGGCCATTTTCAAACTGCGGTTAATCCACATTGTGACAACTTATTTATATGATTTTATTCACTCCCGCCCCATAGCTGTCACAATAATAAAAAACTAAAAATACTTCCAGAACTTAATGATAATTAAATAAAATAAAAAAATTAATGACAGTTTTACAAATTAAACAAAAAAATAAGCTATTTGTAAGCCGGGAATGTTGTCTTTCTTTAAAAATAATTAAATTAAAATTAACGTATATATTTAATGATTAAAACGGTGAAGTTATTAACATAATCTTAACAATCTCTTATATTATATCAAGATGTGTTTACAAATTATAAGTCATATTGAGATTTAATATGAGAGAATTGAGAATTCATTGAGAATTGTTGATTTATCTCCTTCAATGATTAAATTTTACAATGAGATTTTTAATCCTAACAAATTGAACAATAGTTATTTCTGAAAATTATCCCATTTTACTTTACATTGAAATGTCATTATCGTTTTATAATTTTACACTCAAGTGTTGACACTGATAATGTGTGTGTGGGTTCTCGTTTATTTTATGTTGTATATTTTTTAGTTTATATTACATAGGTACGTTAAAGTTTTAACCACAAGGATGATGCAAACAGGATAAATGCGTTAAATGAATCAACTTTGACTAATTCATGATTAAGCAGGGTATCTGACGTCAATAAAATGTTGTATCGGATTTTTTTTTTTATTTTCAGTAGGAAGGATGTCTATTTCAATATCAATTATTGTTTGTAATTATTTATTTATAGTTATTTTCAAAGAAAAAAAATATTAATCATTATGTGTGTAAATTCAATATGCTCTTTAAATTAAATAAAAAACAAATTAACCCATTTAGTCCTGGTTCGTTTAGGAATAATTTTGGCTCTTTTAGCATTATAGTACCTTAATTTTAGGATCACTTGTTCTGAGGTGTTGCTGCATCTCGCCACCTTCATTTATTTTATTATTTTATTGATAGTGAGATAGTTTGCACTCCTTCTGTGAGCACTCAGGCCATAGTCCCATTGTGCTATCTCCCATTTTACCTTATTCCTTTGACAGTAACCCGGTCCCTTTGATAAAGTTCACCAGGGTTGTCATTGGATATTCGGCTATGTCCCTTGGTTCTACAATATGTCTTTCCAGGTAGCTGAGCCTTCTTCCCCATAATGAATTGGAGACATTGGCACCATAGGTGAATTTGAGTCTGTTCATTCTCTTCGCATTTCCTGCATCTATTGGTACTTTCTTCTCCCAACAGCTGCATGTGTCTCCTGAGGTGGCAGTGTCCCTCAGTTCCCTCAGTGAGTTTCTGTCCATGTTGAGGAGTTGCCTGGTTTGTCTAGAGTTTTTTTTATTTTTTTTATATGAATACCGCACAAGAGTCCTAACTGCTCCCAACCGTCTGGAGCCGGTGAGACTATGGCATCCCCAATTGGGGAATGTTGTGAGGCTGAAGGTATTGGGGAGGGGAAGGAGAAGGGGAAGAGGAAGGTGGGAAATACCTGGCTATTCAGATCTGGTCACCAAACACGACTAAAAGCCATTTCAAGCAACATTTCAATTCTGAATGGTGGTCTTTCACCAGGGCGATACTGAGAGTATCTTCCACTCTGGAACGTGGGCAAATATACTATATATTATTTTTAAATTAATTAATTGTGAAACAACACAAATTAATTAAATAAAAGTGTTTGATCCGTTTATGAGTACTTTAGATTGTCGCATTCTAGGTGCCCTCTCCCATTCCTTCTAATGCTGACATTTAACCGATCTTTTAATATGTAGTTGGGAGTGGCAAGCTGCCACTTCTACGGCAGGCTCGGATCCCTCAAGCGGTACTCCACCCCTTTCCTTGCTAGTTCGTCAGCCCACTCGTTGCCTTTGATGCCGTTATGCCCCGGTACCCAGATTAGGGTTAGTTTATTTATGATAGCCAGTTCTTCAAGAATAGTCCCGCCTTTCATCACCAGTCTGGAGTCGGTTACTTTTCAGTGCTATTAGGGCTGCCCGGCTATCAGTACATATGTTCTTATTTCTGTACCAGATATGTGCATTCTCCTGTGCGCAGGCTAAGATGGCTTTCATCTCAGCTTGAAACACAGTGCGGTGTATTCCTAGAGGTATACTGAGTTCCCTCTGGGATCCCTGCAAACAGATCCCGGCCCCCAGTTCGTTCCTCCATTTTGGACCCGTCTGTAAACCAGATTAGTTCCTGTTTGGAGGTTGGACCTGGAACCGTGTCCCATTCCCCCTTTGTGGGGTACATCTCTCTAAACTGGTGTCCGAAGAAGTATTTGGCTTTGTTTGCCTTCTTGTCTCATTCCAGTTGTCGGACTAATTGTCCTCAGTCTTGCTGTTACTTGTTGGTTTAGTCTTACTAAGTTGCGAAAAATTGTGTACCCTTTGTTTTATTCCAGATTGAAACCTTTTATTTTGATTTTATATGTTGGTGTGTTATGGATTGTTTCAATTAATGATTCCAGCTCTCCGCAACTTTGTCCCTCTCCCGGAGTGCAGTGGCCTCAGCATTTAGTTTAATCCAGACTGAAACATTTTGTCGTTTTTATGTGTAGGTGTATTCTCTGCGGGTTGTTTCAATGAGATGTTTAATTTGTGATTCCAGCCCTCCACAACTTCGTCCCCCGCCCGGACAGCAGCGGGCTCAGCATCCACGTGGGGGAGCTTCTGGAGATCGTGTGCGAGAGCGAGGACTGGTACTACGGCAAGAGGGTCGCCGGGAGGAGGGAGGAGGGGAAGGGTATCGTTCCAAAGGGATACGTACGATTGAGGGACTGCTCGGTGGATAGGTAAAACATATATTACATCTCAATAAATTAATGTATAAACTTATGTACAGTGCATCCAAAATAATCTATAAACTTAAAAATTCAAACCTTTTTTTTTAATTACTATGGCAATACCGATTTTAGAATATTTTTTCATTATTATTCAAATGTGAGGTTATATTTGACTTCCGAATCTGACTTGTTGACTACGGCAAAAATGGCGCAAGTCAATTTATGTTTTATTTTTAAATGCTAACGTTCTCACTTCTTCTACTATGTTTATATTTTGATTTAACATTTAATAAAAGGCTTAAAAAACCGGTAAATTTAAAAATATTTTTTTAAAAAATGTGTTAAAAATAGCAACATGTTCAAATATTAAATTTCCTTAGTTTATGATAGAGTCATCTCTTTCCTTACCACTAATTTAACCGATGTGAAAAATATTCACTTGAATCATAGTGCTTTTTTTTCTTCATTTTCCTTTCAACCATCTTGGGAGGCAGCTAAAGGTACCGCCACTCTGGGAACGATTCATTAGATAACCAAAACCTCTTCCATAGGTCACCCCGAGTGCTTTGTTATGTTTGGTGACTTAACAGGGGTGCCCTGGTTCATAGGGTGAGGTTTGTCCAGGTCTTGGCGGCAGAAGCATCTGCCCGCCAACGTGGTGGGCCGGATCGGAGGAGACCGGTTGAGGGAGACCCGTTGACCTCTCCAGCCGGATTCTCTTGACTCATTGCCTTGCACCACAGTTGGAGGGATGGAATACATCCGTCACTCCTGGACACACTACCCCCAGATTACTACTCACCCCTCATACCTTTTTCTTTCCCAGAACTTCCTCTCCTTCATTTCCTAATAAATACCCTCTACACAGCATCCACAAAGATGACATAGGCTCTGAGGGTAATTATTTTCCTCAGAGCCTGCCGTGTGGAGAATAAAAAAATGAAATCTTGTTGTTGCCATTTAAACAATTGCATCGCCCTCCATTTTTCTCTACTTTATTTTGGCAACCTGCACTTGTAAAAAATGTTATGAATTTTTATATTTCTACTTGATTTGTTTTGTAAATCACAATTTTAGTAATGTCCAAGAGCCTTTTTTTTTCAATATATACAACTAATACAAAGATGACATAAGGCCCTCAAATAGTACTTAAGCCACTTTATTCCTAAAATATAATATATCCTATATTCCTATCTACCCCTTTTTTTATATAATTCCACATTCTTAACTTACTATAAAGCGGAAGTTCTGAGCAGTGTGTATGAAGCAGCAAAAAGTCTCAAACGGTGAGCCACTGATGTCATGAAATTTGTGACTTTTTCAGGATGGCAATTGTTTTCAGCTTGCAACCTAATTTTTCCATCTTAACCATACAAAAAAAAATTAATTTGTCATCATATGTAAGTACAAGAAGGCTATACTATCATATCTTTTCGATCAATATTAATTTAACCTAAGTTTACTTTATGTTTTATATGTACACATATCTTTTACTTTTATATCCTACATGAACTTTTATTCTTTATATACTCTCTGATGTCATTGTACGACCTAATGCCACATTTAATAGTTACTTTTTAAATAATTTGTGGTCTATTCTTATGCTTGTAGTTAACTGTGACATGCAATTATTGTTTATGGTATATTTATACCGTAGATATTAAATAAATCATTTTTATTTACTTTTATTAAAAAACCAACTGTTTTCTGTAGTTTTGAAATATTCATTTACCTGTTTAAGAATTGTACAAAATGCAGTAGGTATTACATGTTCCAAATATTTCAATTTATTCAATAAGAAAAACAGAATTCAAATGGTGGTGAAGCTAGGCTGTAAGTACTAGTCAATAAATGTAAAGGCAAAGGAAATTGAAGCTATTTCCTGTATAAAAATCACAGGGCAAATAATACATAGAAATGCCCTAATACACAAGGGGAAGAAACCAAAATAAGAGATGGGCAAGCTGGGCCTGCCGCCAATTTAAGTAAAACAGCAACTAGTAAATCTGGCTTCCGAGAAACTGGGAGTCTTGTATAGGGCTAGCAGATTCTTCAATAATGACCAACACCCTATACAAATCACAAGTGCACCCAACAGTTGAATTTGGAAGTTACCTCCGTTTTTTGTCACCCCCCCTGTTCAATTTCTGGGTGCGCCACGTTAACAGAGACCATTCTAATATAAAAAATTCATAATTTTGCTGATGTTTGAAACATCCTAGCCGAAATCTGAAATCTACACTGGTATTCACTGCAGTTTTTCCACAAAATTCCTCCACTTGTTGTATTTTTTTTGTTTAATAAATATGTAGTACAATATTATTAATCTATGGCTAAAAAGTCAAACAAATTTTCTTATCTGTCATCCAACAACTTCCTGTTCTAATTCCAAACATTTTGCTCTATCTATTGTCGGACGCAGTTCAATGCACTATTTTTATGCTTAAAGGCATACCGCCTATAGATCCATTGTAACCTCTCACTCTTTTATTTTCATGTGATTACCGCATAACAGTCCCAACTGCCTTCGAGCCAGTGGGACTATGACATTTCTAACGACTAACTAATCATCATGCCGTTTTCCCTGCAGAGGTAGGCAGAGAGGACAGACCGCCAAACAACTTGGTCTTGATTCATACATCGTCTCATACATTCTCTTCTAATATTCTGAATTCTGACATGGTCCGATTCAAGTATTTGATTCACTTGATTGTGTCATGTCTTCCACGGGTGTCCCCGGATTCTTCTTCAATTCACATTCATGTCATATATTCTTCTTACACTCCTTTCTTCATTCATTCGCTCTACATGTCGAAACCATCTAAGCGTTCCTTTCATAATCTTACTCATTATGCTTACTTCATTCAGCCTTGCATTCTTTGCGAATCTCAACATTGATCACACGATCATACATGGTTTTACAACACATTAGCCTCAAGAGATCTCATTTCTACAGCATTCAGTCTACTTTCATCCTTCCTCTGCCAGCTCCATGCCTCACTGCTATACATCAGGATCGGTATCAGCACTCCATTGTGGACTGCTAGCTTCGCATCCCTAATTTGGGGAATGTTATTGAGCATGATAGAAGTGGGGAGGGAGATGGTGATTAGGAGGCTGGGAACAACTTTTCACCCTTGAGGTGATTTTCTCACCAAAACGGCGCTATAGAAGTAATCCAATTATTATTATTATTATTAACTAGGCTTCTTAAATCGGTCACTAAACACAGCTAAAGCGATGTCATCTGGTTACTTGGTGACCAGATCTGAATCACGAAGAACTTCCCAACCTTCCTCTTGCACATCTCCTTTTCCTCCCTTTATCCTCACAGCTAATGATGTGATGACCTAATATAAATTCCCCAAAGTCGAGATGTTATTTTATTTATTAGCCTTTGGTATGACGAGCACCCGCGATCTAATACTTCCGTAGTGTGCCAAGGGTAAATTTGCGCGCAGCAATGATGTTTTTGTAAAATATACCGTCTTACCAGATAATATGTTTATATATTTATAATAATGGGATATATTTTTTTTACAGTAACTCCACACAGGAGACCCTGAGGGAAATAATTTCCCTCAAGGCCTATATCATCTTTGAGGATGCTGTGTGGAGGGTCTTTTAGAGGATAGGAAGGAGTGAACTTGGGTCTTGAAGAGACCCATGTTATAGGATGGAGGAAATACAGAGGCTACACCAAGCATATCAATGGAGGGCTTGTTGGGAAGATTGCTTCCATTGAAGGAGACTAGATTGTCATTTCGATCCCTTTTAGATGTAATCAGACATGATTGGGTCTTTGAAACATTAAATTCGACGAGGTTATTCTTACCCCAAGAGGAGACCCTCTTGAGGTAACCGTCCATTCTCTGCTTCAAAGCCCTCCGAGCCGTTGGAGTTTGTGTGCCCTTTGGGGGCTTGTCAAACAAAGAGCAATCATGGACTGTACTGTCATCCGCGTAACAGTGGATTGGTGCACATGTCAAGAGGTCATTGATGTGCAACAAAAACAATGTCGGAGACAGAACCGATCCTTGTGGGACGCCAGCATTTATTGAATGTGAGGAAGAGATGAAACCATCAGTAACCGTCTGAATCGATCTCTCCCTCAAAAAGTCGGCAATCCACGTACACAAGGAAACGGAAAGTCCGTAAGAAGGCAGTTTGTTGACAAGTCCTCGGTGCCAGACCCGGTCAAAGGCCTTAGAAATGTCCAGTGAAACCGTTTGAATCTCACCATAACGTTCCAGGCACAGCCCCCAAACATGTGTCACATACGCATAATATAATAATGGTATATATTTATAATAATGGTATATGTTTATAATAATTGTATGTATTTATAATAATTGTATATATATATATTTTTTTATCTGAATACCGCACAAGAGTCCCTACTGCTCCCAACCATCTGGAGCCAGTGAGACTATGGCATTCCCAATTGGGGAATGTTATGAGGCTGAAGGTATTGGGGAGGGAAAGAGGAAGGTGGGAAAATACCTGGCTATTCAAATCTGGTCACCAAACACGGCTAAAAGCCATTTCAAGCAACGTTTCAATTCTGAATGGTGGTCTTTCACCAGGGCGATACTGAGAGTATCTTCCACTCTGAAACATGCGCAAATATACTATATATTATTTTTAAATTAATTAATTGTGAAACAGCACAAATTAATTAAACAAAATTTACTTGTGCACGCCGGGATTTTAACCCGCGACCTTCGAATTCGTAGTCGAGAGCCTTACCCCTCGACCACGGAGGCCGTCAAATTTTTCATTAGTAGTTTACCGGAATAGCTGATTATATCCAGAGAAATGCTTTTTTGACATTGCTAATCGGATACAAACTTATCCAACTGTATCCAATGGATGATTTCGGTGCTCTAGAAGTTAAGTTAGTTATTGTAAACGATTTTTTATTATTGATACAAATGCATTACATTTAAAGAGTCAATAATGACAATAAATTTAGTTTTTCGACATCTCCAAAAATGACATGAACTTGGCTAAAACGTATACAATTGTGTCTTGTGACAATTCATAATTCAAATGGCAATGCTGCAGTACTGCCGCGCCATACTCATTGTATGTACCGTGACATCACACTCTTATCGGCCGGCCGCATGATCAACATTTTCCAAAAATTCAAAAGTTTTGTCTTCAGCATTCTCTAAATGTAATTTAATGATATTTTGTAATAGGAGTAGTCTTTGATTATGATTTTTTATGAATAAAAGCAGTTTAGTTTAGATTTTTAATGAATGCGTTATTATTTTGTGTGCTGGATTTAAAATAAAACGATTTGTTAAAAAATATATTATACATTATTTAAACTTTAAAAAAATAAATTGGTAATTTTTTTTTCACCACTTAGATGAAAATTCCAGGGAATTTACCAATCACGACTCATAACCTACCCCAATAAATTGGGGAAGCCATTGCCCCACTGGCTCCAGACGGTTGGGATTCTTGTGCGGTATTAATATGATAAATATATTACGAGTAATGGTATATGGCAAGATGTTTTATCTGTGCATTTTCTATCACTGCATTATGCAATGAGTAATATATTAAAATTTCAGATAAGATAACAAGGTTGTGAAATGATGTTCACATGGTTTTTTAAAATAAATGTAAATAAAAGTAAAATGTTATCGAATGAACAATTTCTTTTATGGATAAGAGGATGGCGTTATCTGTATACGTCAGGGGTGTGCCATCTATGCCAACTGATTATTCAGTTATTATCGTAAATCTATTGTAATTTTAACTGTGTAGCAGAAATCTGTGTGTATGAAAGCGATAAAAACTATACACGGTATCCGGAAACTAGTGGTACAAGCTGGAAATCTAAATCACATTTTGAGCCATTTTTATAATATAATTTTTTTTTGTTTTAAACTTTCGTTTTCGAGCAATTCTTGTCTGAAGTTTTAATTTTTCTTGGTCAAATTCAAAATATTCGGTCCCTATGGGGCGGCGGCTGTTTATTGTCTTTTAAAATGCGTAGAAGTGTAGACTCGGCTCCAATAGATTTCAACCCTCAATTGCTGAAAAATTAAAAAAAAAAAAAAAACCAAATGATCTGTAATAGAACTTTTGCTTTGGGTTCTTCA
>JAHDVE020004692.1:0-15242 GCA_022606495.2 Halesus radiatus | reverse complement strand
AAGTTAAATCAGAAACAATTCTTCTATCTGATAGTTTTAATAATTTTAGTTCATTCGTTAAGTGATTGTAATTTATAGTTTCAATGGGTAAACCGAGTTTATAGTTAACATATCTTGAATTTGTGTTGAATATTTTCAATGGAGTTGGAATGAATTTTATAGTGAGGGGACCATATAGAAGAATTATATTCGACTTGCCTACGAACTAAGGAAGAGTATAATAATTTTCGTTTTGAAATATTCCTAAAGTCTCTCGAATTTCGAAGAATGAAGCCGAGCATTTTTAAACTTTTGTTAGTAATAGAATTGATGAGTTTGAAAATTAAATTTAGAGACGAAAACAATGCCAAGATCATTAATTTCGTCGACGGACGAGAGAGACATGTTATTGATTTTATATTGTAAATTGAGAGGATGATTCATTTTATAAAATTGATCGTATGACATTTACTAATGTTTAAAAGAATTTTTATAAGTTCAAACCAATCTTGTAATTTATTTAAATTTAATTGAATGAGAAAACAGTCTTCAATAGTTTTTATTTGTTATGATAATATGAATGCCTAATACTATTATTAGTGAAGTAAATGAAAGCATTCATCACTAAACCAATTATCAATACGGATATTATGATAATATGAATGCCTAATACTATAATTAATGAAATAAATGAAAGTATTTACGAGTAAACCAATTATCAAATACGGATATTATGATAATATGAATGCCTAATACTATTATTAGTGAAATAAATGAAAGTATTCACGAGTAAAGCAATTATCAATACGGATATTATGATAATATGAATGCCTAATACTATTATTAATGAAATAAATTAAAGCATTCGTCAGTAAACCAATTATCAATACGGATATTATGATAATATGAATGCCTAATACTATTATTAACGAAATAAATTAAAGCATTCGTCAGTAAACCAATTATCAATGCGGATATTATGATAATATGAATGCCTAATACTATTATTAGTGAAGTAAATGTAAGCATTCATCACTAAACCAATTATCAATATGGATATTATGATAATATGAATGCCTAATAATATTATTAATGAAATAAATTAAAGCATTCGTCAGTAAACCAATTATCAATACGGATATTATGAAAATATGAATGCATAATACTATTATTAATGAAATAAATTAAAGCATTCGTCAGTAAACCAATTATCAATACGGATATTATGATAATATTAATGCCTAATACTATTATTAATGAAATAAATTAAAGCATTCGTCAGTAAACCAATTATCAATACGGATATTATGATAATATGAATGCCTAATACTATTATTAATGAAATAAATTAAAGCATTCGTCAGTGAAAAAATTATCAATACGGATATTATGATAATATGAATGCCTAATACTATTATTAATGAAATAAATTAAAGCATTCATCAGTTAACCAATTATCAATACGGATATTATGATAATATGAATGCCTAATACTATTATTAGTGAAGGAAATGAAAGTATTCATGAGTAAACCAATGATCAATATGGTTATTATGATAATATGAATGCCTTATACTATTTTTAGTGAAATAAATGAGAGCATTCATGAGTAAACCAATTATCAATACGGATATTATGATAATATGAATGCCTAATACTATTTTTATTGAAATAAATGAGAGCATTCATAAGTAAACCAATTATCAATACGGATATTATGATAATATGAATGCCTAATACTATTTTTAGTGAAATAATTGAGAGCATTCATGAGTAAACCAATTATCAATACGGATATTATGATAATATGAATGCTTATACTATATTAGTGAAATAAATGAAAGTATTCATGAGTAAACCAATTATCAATACGGATATTATGATAATATCAATGCCTAATAATAATAATAATAATAATAATAACAACAATTTATATAGCGCAGTTTTGTGTTATTTCACTTCAAGTGTGCTTTACTAGAAATAAACTTTAAAATGATTAAATAACTCCATTCAGTGGTATTCTACAGTGCTACTTTTACATTATATTTATACATTCTTAACATATTACATACATTCGTGCTTATTCGTAATACTACTCCTACAGTATTCCTTAGGTGCATATTCATAAAAAAAATTACAAAATATTATACAGTATACATACAAAAATAACACATTCACAATATTACTACAAAAATAGTAACATTTTAAGACAGGAGTCGGGTTATGTTCAGCAATAAAGGACTTCACATAAAAAAATAAATATATATATACGGAGGAAACCGAAACCAAACAACTTCCAGAGGCTTGAGGAAATGACTTTTTATAATAAATTGAAGAGAAATTTAAATTTATAGATAGTCGGATTTTTTAAATAAGTTTGTTTTTAAAGCCCGTTTAAATTCAGTTAATTTCTGGATATTATTAAGAGCTGGGGGAAGTTTATTCCAAATGAGAGGGCCATTTACACGAAAAGAGCGATCATAGTAGACGGCTCGATTTGACCTTGAAAGTTCAATTAGATGATTTTTAGCATCTAGATCTACTGACCTCAGAGTAAGCTGTCTGCCATTTAAGTCCTGTCGGATGCATAGTTCAGATATATAGGCTGGCCCCGTTCCCTGCAATGCTTTGAAGGTCAGTAAGCAGATCTTGAACTCTATTCTTTCAGGGCATCGAAGCCAATGAAGCTGATTCCTTAGAAGTGGGGTTATATGACAATATTTAGATTCACCAAATGTCATGAATGTGAATGAAGCAAGAAGTGTATGCCAAGATCGAGTTGTTTGGCGGTCCGTCCTCTTTGCCTACCCCTGCGGGGAAACGGCGTGATGGTTAGTTAGTTAGTTACCAAATGTCGTTTTTGCCGCAGCATTGAAGACGGACTGGATTCTATTGAATTGTTTTTGAGCGAGGCCAGAATATGCACTATTACAATAGTTCATACGTGAAACAACGAAGGAATTTATGAGTGATTTTGCTCCATCAGAGGGAAGTCATCTGATTTTACCTGCCTAAGATGGAAAAAACCAGAACTTATTTCACTAATACTATTATTAGTAGTGATATAAATGAAAGCATTCATGAGTAAACCAATTATCAATACGGATATTATGATAATATGAATGCCTAATACTATTATTAGTGAAATAAATGAAAGTATTCACCAGTAAACCAATTATAAAATACGGATATTATGATAATATGAATGCCTAATACTATTATTAGTGAAATAAATGAAAGTATTCACGAGTAAACCAATTATCAATACGGATATTATGATAATATGAATGCCTAATACTATTATTAGTGTAATTATTGAAAGTATTCACGAGTAAACCAATTATTAATACGGATATTATGATAATATGAATGCCTAATTCTATTATTATTTTTTGAGTTAAAGTTTCTAAAAAGGAACATTATTTTATTACTTATGTTTAGTTATAGTTTACTATGAAAAGAATAAAAAAATCTGGGAGGTTCAAGCTCATCCTTGTTATGACATTTGACATTCTAACCTTAAAACTGTACAAAACCGATCAGAAAAGATTTGATGCGTTTTGACGGGCTTTGAAAAATTGCAATTTGAAAATTATTTTAAGTACGAAAACTAACTAAAAATATATGTTATTGATATTTATGTTATCAGAACGTCATATTTGTTCCACAATGTAAAAAATAACCTGAATAAATGTGTTTAAAAAATATATCAAAAAGTTATATTTACTGGAATTTCATCATTATCTTTGACGAATCGTAGTAAAACATTAAAGGAAACTATTTTAGGTTGTTGATTTTCCTCAACTCCATCTTCAGAGCATATCAAGCAGGTGTTGAGACTAAGGGCCCACTTCCAGAAACGTTTCGTTATTTCAAATCCATCTGGCTCATCGCACACACCTAGAAAAAACACATACATAGTTACTTCTGATGTTTCACACTAAACTCGAGAAACAAATGTTTGACAATGACCCTTTTTCATTAATTTTTTTCCCTTGCTGCGAATTTCATAACGCAATATATTATATCCTCAGGTTATTCGGTCATGCAAAGAAAATACAATAATATTAATTGAATGATTTGTAGCACCGTTTTTGTGAAAAATCATTTCAAGGGCGCTGTACAAATATAATTTCCTATTCTTTATCTAATTATGCACAAATAAATACAGAAAAACATACTTACCTGCAGCTGCAGCTGGCAGGTCGCTTCAGGTGAAGAGAGTTTTATAAGATTCAAGCATTGAGATGATATTTTTATACTGTTCTATTGATGTTACAATTATTAGAAGATTGTTGGCACAAGAACAGTTGGTATTCATTTGAAATAATCTTATTTTCTAGGACTGGAGAATATTTATAAAATGACCTTTAAAAGCCTTAGAAGCTTCTGATAGATATTAACATTTTTTTATTTTGTTTATACATTTAGATATTATTGCGGGCTGTGGACGTATTTGCGCATCGATGTGTGATTTTTTAAAAATGTATTCTATAAGTGACTATAGATAAGCACTGACAGGCTAGACTAGATAGATATGCATTGAAAGAGTATTTACCGCCGCGCATTACAAGTTCTTGTAGATTATAAAATGTTCATTTTAACATCATTTCCCTATTCTTATCAGTATTACTTATAATTACTTAATTTATTTTATTTTAAAAAACTTAAGCTAACATATCTTTTACTTGTGGCTATGCAGAGATATTTAAGAATAGTCTTTATTCTAGACGCTATGCAGGGTTTCAAAAATCATAATCACAACGACTAAAATTAATCGAACGACGAATAACAAAATATTAAAAACAAAAAATGACCCAATGATGAACAGTTGAAAAAAATAAACTTAAGACATTAATATGTCGTGTAACACATAAATAAGTATCGACATAACACACAGGTAACAAACCTTCAACAAAATGAAAACCGGTTTTTACTAATGTCATTCTAGATATCAATTTGTAATCGCGATACGTAACCTCAAATAGGAAATATGTTGATGAAATAGGATCAGTAATGAGTGAAATATTATTTAAGTATCGTAAATAAAATACGATATGGTACATGTGTAAGTACTTTTGCTTTTGTCCAACGGACCATAATTTTCTTGGAAACTGTTTTATTTATGACACATTATTAATTGAGTCTAGTGGTATATGTTTGTATGAGCAATATCAGGTACCTGAGGCAACGGAGAACGGTTCCTCGTGCATGTAGTTGTCAATCATAAATTGGTAAATGTTTTCATTCCATCCTTCTGGCACTTCGTGTATCTTGAAGTTTTTCAGCGAACCATCTTTCATCGTTCGTTCAAATCTCGTCCAGACCTTCACCATTGTAAATTAATTTAATTTTTGCAAATTATTCTCAATGGATGAATGTGTAATGGGTAGAACACGTAACGACAGACTCGCAGCCCATTCCGTGAATAATGAATTTAATCGTAGCCTTATCTATGAAACATTTCGTCATGCGTTTTATCTAGTAATTTGAGTCGGCCCGTGGAGATTCCTGTTTTACCGACTTAGAAGAGTTGAGTTTTTTTTCTAATGAAACTGTTTTTTTTACCATTGTGGTTGGAAGCTTCTTAGATATTATTTATGTATTTATTCGTCTGAAGGACGGGTGACATGAAGTAGTTGCTGGAATAAAAATTTCTTTAAAAATACCTTGTACGAGTATGTGATTAAGATAAAGATTTTATTTGAATAATAAAAAACGCCTTATAAAAAGCAGACTATTTTTTTATTATTTGAGAATTAAAATCACACGTGCTACCTTTTTTCAAAAGTAATTAATATTTCCTCAGTAAGTAAGAAAAGTTTTCAGTCGTCTTTGCTTGTTAGACCTCACTGCACCCACTCGAATTCGGCGATTTTATATCACGATTTTTTTAAGATTCGACCTAAGTAATTCGCTAGCTGACCTGTACCCGGCCTTGCACGGTGTTTTGAATGGTTTGGAATAAATGTTAATGTTGTGAAAACTAGTAAAATGGATGTAATTTTTAGGTGGAAATAATATTACTGTTAAAGGGGGGCATTAAAAATAAATACTTTATAGTCTGCAAGGTTTTAAGTTCTACAAGAAATTTCTTATGTATTTCATAGAATTTCAAAGAATAGATTTCGAGGATTTTCGGCATTGAAAGACATTTTCCTAACTAGCCGACGAATTTACAGATCTTTTATTGCCTCTATTGCTTGCGTTTCCAACATTTATCTTTTTTGTTGAAGTTGCGGAAGTGAAATTTGTCATTCGTAGTGAAGATAAAAAAAAACAGATAAAACTAAGTTCATGAAAATTTGTGTTTTCCAAAAATAAAAATTTACGTTTTATCAATGGGCTTGACGTAAATCAAAATTTCGAATACCCACAGATCTTCTGGTGTAAGATTTTATCCAGTGCACAAAGTGATATTAAATTAATAACACTGTGAACAGAAGTTACAATCGGACAAGCTTTGACATTTGTAACGAATACGAAGCACTTTACCCACAAAAAAAATATTTTTCCCGAAACATTTTAAATGAATAAAAATAAAACAATAGTGAAAACAAACAATAAAAAAAGCTCGTGTCCAGTTTATAGATCTTTTAGAATCATAAATTCATGATTTTTTTTTTAATTTAGAGCTACAAGCGCCATCTCTGGTCGTATGCAAATGACATTATTACCACAACAACATGCCGAAGATTCGATAGTTTAATCAACCATACATAGGTCACAAAATTAAACATAAATTTTAAATAAATATTAAAAGAAGTTAAAGAAAATTAAATAACTATCTAAAAATGAAGAACTGCGGCGTCTGTACACCCAATATAACTCAAGGAGTTCAATGTTTGTCCTGTAAGAAAAATCTGCTCTACAAGTGTGGAGGTATAAATAAATAATAAACAAAGAACAGTCTCTACATCCAGCAACAGCTGACATCACCCCAAGTGATCGGCGACCGGCCCGGCTTTGAATGCCGGCACCGGATCTGCCGGGGTTAGCTGTTATTGTAGCTGGTTAGACATCTCCATTGAGAAACTACCAAACAACTTTGTCAAGAGGATCTGAAATTCACAATACTCGTGCGTCCCTGTGTGCCGCTGCCTAATTATTTACATTATTTTTCTTGTGCGGGCTTATACGTTTCGTACAAGTTTTGATTGTTTATCGTATTAAAATAAATACACCCTAAAGTGAATCGGTATTTTTCACTATGCCGGAAGTTAGTTCTATCGTGGATGATCATAATGGATCAAATGACAGCGGTACTACGGACGACGAGACCTTTGTTCCCATAAATGAACGTGTGCAGAAAAGCAAATGACATAAGGCGATCCTATCTCATATTCACTCGCTGAAACAAGGGACTACATGGACCACGGGAAAACATAATTGTGAATTGAAATAATCATTGGTTTTTGTATTTGTGAGTATTTTTTGTAGTTATAAATGCGTAGTTTTTTTTGTTAACTAAAAACTATGTAATTGCTAAAATTTCATTATTTACTTGCATAATTTCAAAAAAAAAATACCATTTAAATTAAATGATATTTGTCCAAGTTATTGCATTTTTATTGAATACCATATTTTTTCTTTAAAAATACAGAATTTCTGCAACAATTATATACATACTTCCTAAATAAGCATTGCATTAAAACCGTTAATTAGCATTACGGTGGTATATTATTATTACAAGTCGATATTATACAACATTAGTAAAGATTCACAGAGAAGTTTCTGGCAAAAAACCAGAAACTTTTCTGAGCTTTTGTAGATCTACAAAAAGCGTACGACCGAGTTGACAGGAAAAAGTTATGGAAGGTGTTGTCCAAGCATGGTGTGAATACAAATCTTAAACAGGCAATCGCATTTCTGTACGAGGGAAGTGTTGCATGTGTTAGGGCAAACAGTGATTTTACGGAGTGGTTTGACATCACAAAAGGTGTTAAGAAAGGCTGCGTAATGTCACCGTCGTTATTCAATCCACATTTGGATAATTGTATGCAAGAATTGAAAGAGGTGGGCCTGGGCGCGAAAATGAGTAGTCTGCAAGTATGTTGTCTGTTTTATGCTGATGATGAGGTACTGATTGCTAACAGTATGGAAGATCTACAGTCCCTCGTATCTAGGATGAACGAAGTATGTATGAAGAATAAGCTAATGATGAATGTAAATAAGTCCAAAGTCATGGTGTTTGAAAGAGAGAGTACGAAAACAGTGTGCAATATAATTGTGAATAATGAATACTTGGAGCAGGTCGATGTGTGTGTGTATTTGGGAAGTATGTTTACGAGAGATGGAAAGACTGATAGGGATATTAAAAGAAGGGTGAATGCAGGAAACTCCATTAACGGAGGACTGAACGCGGTTGGCGCAAACAAAAAGCTGTCCAAGGAAGCGAAGCTAGCAGTCCACAATGGAGTGCTGATACCAACCCTGATGTATGGCAGTGAGGCATGGAACTGGCAGAGGAAGGATGAAAGTAGACTGAATGCTGTAGAAATGAGATCTCTGAGACGAATGTGTGGTAAAAGCATGTATGATCGAGTGAAAAATGATGAGATTCGTAAAGAATGCAAGGCGATGTAAGCGTAGTGAGCAATATTAAGAAAGGGACGCTTAGATGGTTTGGGCATGTAGAGCAAATGAGTGAAGAGAGGAGTGTAAGGAGAATATATGACAAGAATGTGAATCGAAGAAGAATCAAATACTTGAGTCCAGCCATGTCAGAAGTTGAACTAACAGAAGAGAATTCATGAGACGTTGTATGAAACAGAATGAAGCAAGAAGTGTATGCCAAGATCGAATTGTGGGTCCGTCCTCTCTGCCTACCTTTTCTGAGAAACGGCCGGATGGTTAGTTAGTTAGTTACTGTATCTTCATGATAAGGAAAGCGTAGCTTTCGAAACATGTTGATATGTATGTATTAATACAGTGTTGAATACAAAGTAATTTTTAACTAATTTATTAAAAATAACGCCACAAAGCGAATACCAATCTTTTGAAGAAATAATTTTATATATAAATAATTGTTGAAGGTGCCTCTAAAATCCCCAAAAAATAATTCCTTTAATGGCCTACATTTCATAATGTAAAATAAAAAATAAAAAAATTACTTCTAATCCGTATTAGATATTTCCTACACTTTTTGGTGAAAAAAAATCATTAGGTTTATTTGGCAAGTATTTTGGCCTCAAATCCAAAATTAAGTTTTATGTAACAGGCCGCGCAGACGTACCTCTTAGAGCATTATGAATTTAAAAAATTGGAGAAAGGATACATTTTATAATACATAATTATACATTTATTGAAATTAAAGTTTTTCTGTTCCACAGTTTTCACACATTGCTACACGAATCATTATTTGATAAGGTCCTTGTTTGCTTTTTGTTAAATGATGTCTACGAGTATAGCTTTCAAGATTGAATAAATCGCATTGCATTATTCCATCAAATCAGAGTAAAGTTAGCCTCTGGGCTTACTGTACTGAGCTCGCAGATACTTTTATAGTACACAACTGCTGACCCTGTACAAATCAAAAGTGTGCCCCGACGTAGAATTTGGCAGCCACCTCTGGCCAGGAGCCCCAACATATCTGAAAAAACCCTTGACTCTCCTTGAAAACCCCCGGTCCGGTTGGTAGATTCGCCTATCTTAACAAACGGATTGCAATCTTTGGAGCACAGACTCAGGTGGAAATGTTGTCCTCGTTCTATCGGTATTTTGATGGAAGATGCTCTGAGGAACTAGCGTCATTGATTCCTTCGGCACCGGTGCACAGTCGGGAAACACGCCAAATGCGCGCCCAACATTTGCACACAGTTGACATTTGGCACATGAGAACGGGTCGCTCCACACAGCTTCCCCAAAGATTATATAGGCCTTGAGGGAAATTATTTCCCTTAGAGCCTCCTTTGTGAGGTTACTGTAAAAAGAATGTATATATATACATTATTCGCAAAAGTAATTAATTTTCGGTCCTGTGACGCATTTGCAAATATGTTCCTTTGTTCCATTTCCTGTAGAGATATGAATAATTGCTACAAAACACGTGTAGAAGCTGTACAGTTTATCCCAATAACTGGGGACACGAATGGTTCAAGCAGCCATTTGTCCGACGACTTTCTAATTAATAACTGAAAGGGAAGCCGGCGATTTGTAGTTAAGTAGTCACTGTCGACAGAGGGACGCCCACGAGGGCGACAATAGAAGTTTTATTAATAACACAAGAAATTGAGCCTCTTATCAAATATTATCAAGTTTACATAACCAATATCGTAACAACCTGATTATTTTACTTGGAAAGTGGATTTAGGGATGTTGTATCCAGCAAGTTACCTGGCACAAAATACAATTGTTAAATGTAACATACGAGGATGCATTCAACCCAATATATTGAATTGTTCTTATACTTATTTAATGTTACTATATTATTAACGTACCTCCCCTCGCCTGTCTCGACACTGACACTGGGATTTCCCCACTGAGACAGACATCGAACAATCCTTTATGATTATTATGTTCTATCAAAATGAATTATAAATAAATAGTGTTATTTATATAATTGAAAATACACTTTGTATATACCACTTTACTTAAAATATATAAATATTTCTACATGTTTCGATAGCAATGCTATCATCTTCAGGAATAAATGAATACTAAAAAATAATTTCAAGTATAGAAAAATGATAAAAAATTTAAAATTAAATCGGGAGTATATAAATTGATTTGTAATGATTGCAACTATTTTTACATCGGAAAACTTGTAGAAATTTCAGTATTAGGGTTAAGGAACACCTAAGATGTTTAAATAATAACAACTATTCTGAATTTGCAAATCACATTTTAGAAACCAATCATTCGTTTGACATAAATAAAGGTTTAAAAGTTTTACATACAAATACAACTGGTTTACAATTAGATACATTTGAAATTTTAGAAATAAGAAAAAGTGTTAATAGAGAATTAAATTTAATAAATAATCTTTTTTTTTTTAAATAGCTATCTCTTAAATTTATTTTCATATTAATATTAATAATAATAATTTGTATTTATATTTCTAATTTAAATGTATTATTAAATGTTTTATAATTATTTTGTCATTAACATTTTTGATCTGTTAATAATAATAATCGGATGATTTTTATAGCGCCGCTTTTGTGAGAAATCACCTCAGGGGCGCTGTACAAATATTACTTCCTATTCTTATATTACGTCTATTCTATGAATTTATTATTATTTATGACAGGCCATCATTACACATTATTTATAGACCATATAAAGAGATGAAGTTAAATTATATTCAAGAATGTATTTAATATTACAAGACGCTAATACAAATGATAGAGTGATTGTTTCCATTATATTCAAGAATGTATTTAATATTGCAAGACGCTAATACAAATGATAGAGTGATTGTTTTCATTATATTCAAGAATGTATTTAATATTGCAAGACGATAATACAAATGATAGAGTGACTGTTTTCATTATATTCAAGAATGTATTTAAGCTAAGACAAAGAATTATTATCCATATTTTTAGGATAAATAACACAGAACACTCTTAAAAGGGTGGAGCGGCGGGGAGGATGGTGGCCGGTGGGATTTATCCAGAGGGCCCTCAAAATCTTCTTTGTCTTGGTTACGCCCCTGGTGGCGTGAGGGGTCGGATTGATGTTCGTCTGCACGTACGCCAGGCGCTTGTCAGCCGGCTTCAGGATCCGGAGGAGCACTTCATCGTGTAGTCCACTGACATCATTGCTCCTGCATTATCGAATTCCCTGCAGTACCAGTTGCTTCTTGGTAAAGAACTCATACCCGTCCTCTACCACCTGATGCACCCGGCAGATCAGGTCAAAGTCGTGCTTGTTGAGGTACTTGGCCACTATCTCAATGACGTAGGTAAAGGCTCGTTCTCGCTCCAGCTGGTGTTCTTGTTGGGGTTCACTTCCCGGTTGTATACAATATTTTTACAACCACCGCGCTTCACTAGTTCCGCACGTGTTCGACCGACCGCCGCCAGATGTATTATTACTCTAAGGATGTGACCGATGTCTAATGCGTTAATTCGGAAGAACGAAGCAGATTTCATCTCAAAATATTTGGCTTTTTATTATAAACTTGATTTAAGCTCGAAACGACAGCACTAAAATTATGTAATTTTTATAAATGTAACCCAAAAATTATTGCGGTTATTTTATGCTATTTTTACACCGGGAAATTAATAACTTCCCGATCCTTCCAAGGTAAATCGGGAGCGACTACAAAAACGCAGCCGGCTGCCACGAGGGCGCCAAGCTACTCCTACTTACCTACTTTAATTCATTTTTGTTTATGCTCATATTTTGTATATTCTTAAATTATTGTTTTAAATTTTTTATCATTTTTCTATACTTGAAATTATTTTTTAGTATTCATTTATTCCCGAAGATGATAGCATTGCTATCGAAACATGTAGAAATATTTATATATTTTAAGTAAAGTGGTATATACAAAGTGTATTTTCAATTATATAATTAATAATGATGCCACAAAGTTATAAAGCATTTGAAGAAAATATAAATAGTGTTATTCCATGTTCTTGGTTTTATCGTAGTTGATTGAAGTTTGAATTCACAGATGATGAAATACTAACAATGGTGCCAGTTAACGATGTATTTTGTATTAATATATTGTAAATTTCAGATGTACAGAATTTGTAAACACGAATTTGATCAGAATAAAGAAAATTCATTATATCTGTACTTGAGGAGGAGAATTTCTATTGCAAAACGGAATCGATTCATTTTTCACCGAAACCAGGTGCGAAAACAAAATCTCCATTTCAAAGCGTGATTTTCCGGGAAAGCATAAAAAACTTACTCAATTACTTTGCGACTCTAATAATAAAAATACGAATAAGAAACATCTAATATGCCGTGATAAATTAGGTATTTTGCCAGTTTCAGCGCGGGAACGTCGCCATTGTTACTTCTCGTGTTCCCAGAACACCTGACATCCTGACAGATGTGTTCCGTCCAATTAGGGGAAAGGGATATGACGTCACGAGGGACAGGGTGGGACTGGGATTGCGACTGGGAAGTTGGGGCCCTGCGCTCGGAGGCTGGGAATGATGACTTTAATCAGATACCAATGACCAATGCATCGGGTACGTCGCAGCTTTCGGCAGAGGCGGAATTTATGAGTTAAACGCCAAAACTTTTTTCATGAATTCAAGTACCTTGTGTAAATGCATGCACCTATGTTATTATTTCAATAAATGCTTTTATAAGTATTTTTTGTAGCTCCCATCATGTAAATATATATTTATTCTTTAAATTTACCTTCTTTTAGTTATTTATTACACAAATACAATGTAATTCATAGATGATTTTTTTCTCCTTTTTATTATTTTTCTGTCCATAAGTTGAGCTCCAGTAGCTAGTGGTTATGGGAGGATTATTTACATACGTAATAAAAACAATGCATGGTGCCCAAGTGATACGTAAACAATATTAAAAATTGTTTAATTAACTACAAACGTAAACCATGAAATACAATTATAAAGTAGTTATAACCAAATAGTTTTTTATGCTAGATACTTTACATTAAAGGTTAGTATACATTGAGGGTACAATACTTTACTCTCCAAGCTTGGAGAGCTAATTTTCGTTTGGAAATGTTTTTATTTCGAATTTTCCGTTACATTCCGTTACATTAATTACATAATTTGTATGACGTAGTTTATTGTGAAAAATCGCATCAAAGGCACTTGAAGTGAAATAACACAAAACTGCGCTATATAAATGCTTTGTTATTATTCATATTATAAAGGCGCTGTAACTATGAAGCAACATTACAACTCCCCAAACTTCTTACGGCTTGTAATAATAATATAATTGATTTTATTTTGACTATTTTACTATTTTACTTGATAAACACGCTCCTTCTACATAAAAGATATGCCGCGTACGGAAATATAGCAAATGTTTGGATGCTGATTGTCTCAAGAAGAAGAAGGAAATGCGGAAATTAGAGCGATAATATAGGAAACATCCGACAAAAATCATACAGAAAATAAGTAGCTCAAAAAAAGTCAAATTTTTGGTGTGATCAAATTGATTCGAAGAAGGACCCGCGAACGCTCTGGCAGCACTTAAAAACCGTGTGTGGAGAGAAAAATGCCCCGACCGATTCCTCTCTTGAAGCGGCTTCTCTAGCAGCTTACTTTAACAGTGAAGTACAAAATATAAGAGCACTTATTGGAGCAGGGTCACCTTCCATAACTGCACCAAAACCAATGTCTGGTGATTTTATAAAATTCTCAAATATCACAATAGAGGATATAACGCGGGCTATAATATCTTGTTCGAATAAGCAATATGTTCAAAATCCTCTGCCTACCTGGCTCATAAAATGCTTCCCGGAAATAGCGCCTGTATTTACCAGCATCATTCAGAGGTCACTAAAAAATTCGTTTGTTCCCGGCACACTTAAAAAGTCACTCATAACACCAATGCTGAAAAAACAAACCTTGATGCTGACAATGCGGATAGTTACAGGCCTATATCTATTTTACTATTTCTTGCCAAATTGCTGAAGAAAATCGTAGCTAAACAATTGGTGGGGTATTGGAACTCTGCTGGTTTGTTTGCGAAAAATCAATCAGCCTATATACAGTTTCATTCAACAGAAACTGTTCTTTTGCGGATCATTACAGATCTGATTCTTGGGATGGAAGCAGGTAAAGTGGGGTAAGTATCCATCCTTGACATGAGTATTGCAATCAATACAGTAGATCGCAGTATTCTACTAAATGTGCTCGATACCGAATTTGGCGTTCGGGGTGATGTACTACAATGGATGACATCTTACCTGTCTGGACGAATAAGCTCAGTAATTTTCAATAAACGTACTACACCTGAATCTCCAATTGAATTTGGAGTTCCCCAAGGTTCCGTCCTGGGTCCCATTCTCTTTATTTTGTATACAAATCGTCTTGAACACCTCATTCACTCGGCTGGCTTTGAATCACAAGGCTATGCGGATGATCGTATAATTTTCAAGGTTTGTTCTCCGGATGAAAAATACATCCTAAAAAATGAGGTAGTTGAGTTTATTGACACAGTATCAAGTGGAAATAATATCGTATATTTGATCAACCTAAATCATGTTTTACTTTTTGCGTACTTTTAAAATAAAATAGAAATGTTTCACCATGTCACTAGTCCCGCCCGCAGTCCATTCCATACACGCCCGGCTATCCCCAACAACCCTTCTCCCC
>JAHDVE020004691.1:0-16423 GCA_022606495.2 Halesus radiatus | reverse complement strand
TGATGTAGACTAGAAACTCGTTGAACTTGAATATTTGTGAATATAAATATTCTATTCAATTCATGATTCAGTTTATAAAATATATATCGCCCAAATAGTTAGTTAGTTTATTTAGATATTTATATATTCATTACACAAATATTGAGAAAAGACCGCACTTTTTAAAGAATATATAAGTACCAAAATTTAATGCAGCCCAACCGCATGTAAATCGGAGTCACCATATTTAACCATGATTTCTACATCCTCGAACTGCCCCCTGCAGGCCACCTGCAATTTTACCGCGACTTCCCGATCTACAAAGACAAACGCAACTACAATGGCCGACCGATAACCTACGCCCCAGTCATCAGACTCTATGGGACTACAGTCCACGGCCAGAAGTCATGCGTGCATGTTCATGGCTACTTTCCGTTCCTCTACATCAAAACCGAGTAGCTCAGCACAGCCTTTCGGGACGACAATTTCAAGAACCATTTTCTCAAGGTCCTGGAGGACATCTTCAAAGTGGCTTACAAGAAGTCAAAGAGCGTGATTTATAGGGCAGACATCGAATAGAAGTTTGATTTCTATGGGTATCACACGGTCAAGTCCCAATTCCTGAAGGTTTACTTGTACGATCCCCACGATGTCACGAAGATGAGGGAGCTCCTGAGCAGCAGAGCCATCAATCAGAAGTTGTTCCAGTGCTACTAGACCCACATCAGCTTTTTCATGCATTTCTTTGCAGACCACGACATTTTTGCCTTTCATCCATTTAGAATGTTGAATATATCCTTCAGAAAAAATGCGTAAATAATGGAGCAATTCAAAAAAGCGCCAACTATCCATGTTGATTAGAAATTAAAATAGCAAAACAAATGGAAAGAGATAGACTTGGAAGAATTGGCTAGAATAAAACCTTCGATATTTAATGTACTTGGAAAAGCTAGTAGTTGCTATTTGTAGTTCGATGTTAGTACAAACTGTATAAAAAAATATTAATCTGTCGTTGAGGGCCCTACTCTCAATTAAAACGATGAGGTGGAAGAGAATGGACAAAATAGAAAATTCAAAGTAATTATTACGAAGGCTTTGAATCAATACTGGTTCGACGAAAGACTCCGGAGGAAAATCACATTTGGAGTCGATGAAGAGATCGAGCTTTGGCACGACTATTCCAAGAATATCGAGGCTGATGAAAAAGTAATTTCGGGACAACAGGATCCGATTTGGTCCAACTTCCTCAACCGAGGGGATAATCCCCAGCTCTTCGCGAAGTGTTTTGAAAGCTACAAAAAAGCTTCACTAGCTCAACAGGTTGGACTTCTGCAGGCCGATATGAACATAGTCGACCATTATGAGGAGCAACAAGACGAGGACTTGTTCGACAAGGTAAAAAAAAGAAGGGAATTTAACAGTAGGCGCTCGAAAAATCTTATTGATGACATCACAAGGGGAATCAGAAACGAGTTGCCAGAATGGGATTCAATGAGCGAGTAGTCTGGAGATTCAGACGTAGACATTGAAGAAGAGAGAGAAAAGAGCGTCAGCGATACCAAAAGCGTATTCGACAAGATGAAGTAGGCCAACAATGTCAGTAACAACACGAGTGTCTTCAGAAAGAATTTTAAAGTGAACAAAGGAGAAGTCAAGAAGACTGGGTACTTCACTGCCTGTGAGTACTGCAAACAGATGAGGAGTAGGTGCAGGTGCTCCCTATTCCAAAAGATCGAACTTCCTCCACACATCGAGCACTTGTTTTCTAGGTCGACTGGGGCTTTTCTTACGTCGGTACCGCCAACGTCCAGACTTCGTTACCGCACAAAACCCCCAACGTTCTCAGAGATGAAGGGAAAAGTGGTGGCCGAACACCAGTTCGGCTATTACAGCGACCTCAAGGACCTGTACAAACATTACAACATCCAAAGCTTGTACCCGAAATCAGTCAGAATGGCACAAATACTTGACAAAGAAATACGCGTCTCCAACCACTACGACTATGCGGTTTCGATTAAGAACTCGCTGAAACTGCCCAGCTTTTGGAGACTTGGTATCCCATACGAATAGTAAACGAAAGCAGTCTCAGTGGGACTCTACAGGTTCAGATACTCCCCGAAACCCCCAAAGTTCGTGCGAGTTTTTGATGAGAAAACGACACACAAGGTGAACGACTAAAGATCTAAGATCGAAGTTGAGCAACCCAAGGCAGGGGTGTTTTCGAGCGATATATCGGAGATTGCCTTCGAGATCATATCAGAATGCCAAACCCATTACTCCAACCCAGAACTGGACAGCATATCCGGAATAGTTTACAGCATCTCCAACCAGCTCGACAAACACAGATGCCGATCTAGGGGCCTTATTCTGGTTGAAAATGCTGCGCCAAAATTCGACGTCAACGCACTTGAAGGTGTGGACGACGTAATCCAGGTAAAAAACTAAGAACATCTTTTGATGGTGTTCGCTCTGTTGGTGTTCAAAGTGGATCCTGACCTCATCATCTCGTATGACCACGAAAAGAGAGGTATTTACTACCTGGTTGTGCGAGCATCCAAATACAGTCTCAACTATTGCGAGATGCTGAGCCGATCTGCCGATGACCTCGACTGCTTCTACGAGACCATCATTTTCAATCAGTTCTAATTTCTGAAGTCCAAATTTTTCAGCAAAGAGTTTTTGTGTACTAATTTAAATCCGAGCATATTATCAAAATCAAACCCTCCAACATTAAATTCTAATAGAAAATATGCAGTGTAGTCCTTAATGGGGAGAATAGAACATAAGAAAGTTCAAGCACCAATTTTAAAAAGGAAATATAATTTTAATATTAATATTAAAGGAAGGGCTAATCTAAATGTTTATAGGAGATGTGAGTTTGAATTAAGGCTTAAATGTTACACCATCGAGGCTGTGAACAAACATCTGTTTCAATAGCAGATACCTGAGTTCACAGACGAAGCCTTGTTCGCTGCCTTCAAGAAAGACCCCCTCTTTGTCCTCCGATACAAACTCGAGAGAATAGCCATCGTCAAGAAGATCGTTAACAAATTCAACATCATCGGAGGAGTTATCGAGAAATCAAAGATGTACGGCTGCGACTTCAATTCAATGGTACCAACAACGCATTCCATAACATCCTTCATCGATAATTATTTCCATCCATTCATTTTGTATTTAGCTCGAAAGAGGCAGTCAGTTCAAGATCGAGGCAGTCATGTGCCGAACGAGTCGACAAAATGACTACCTGTTGCTCTCTGCAACCAAGCTCCAAGTCGCGGACCAGAATTACCACGAATGTCGGTCCCTTACGCTCGAACCCCCAAAGCATTTCATTCCGGAGTACCACATCATAACCATATTCCATATTTATTCGATTTAGTCCTGTTTTGGTATTTGACTTCCAGTCGCTCTACCCTTCGGTGATGATGAGCCACAACATCTGCTTCTCCACGTGCCTGGGCAGCATCACTGAACTGTTCGACCCAGCAACCAGGAAGAAGAGATTAGGAGTCAGTCCAGCCATTGACGTGGATATGCAGTGCATTCTCGAAATATGCGAGTCTCTGCCGCAGTAAGAGGCGATGAAAAGGCTGGAGAAGTATATTTACGTTGCTCCGAACAAAGTGGCGTTCGTGAGGTCAAACATTCGTCAGGGAAATATTCCCAGGGTTCTCCTGGAGTTCCTGATGTCCAGAATAATGATCAAAGACAGCATCAAACTCTACGAAGATGAGGATATCAAAAGGCTTCTCAACTAAAGACAGTCTGCAATAAAATTATTTATGGTCTGTATGATTGGATATGCCGGGGCTACTTATTGTGGGAAGATGCCGTGCACCTAAATCGCAGACTCTGTTGTAGAAATATCAAAATTTTATTTGAAAACCTGTATCGATATTTTAAACGATAATCCTTTGTATGGGAACGGAAAGGTTGTGTATGGAGATACTGACAGTATGTTTTATCAGCTCAAGGGAAAGTCAAAAGAAGAAGCATTCGAAATTGGAGCGAGAGTAGCCAAGGACATTACTTCCAGGTTCCCATACCCGATGTAATTAAAATTTGAGAAATTGTATGACGGATTAGTATTGGAGAATAAAAAGCGGTATTACGGAAAAAAGATTGACAAGCCTGGGGCTGCCCCAAAGTATGAAGGTAAAGGTCTGGAATGTGTCCGCAGAGATGGAATTGATTTGACTTCCCGGTTGATGGAAAGGTCACTCCAACACTTGTTTGAAAACCGAGACCTTTCAGACTTGAAGACTCTCTTCCAAAAGGAATATTCCGAAATCAAGGGTGGTCTCAAACTCCCAAGCGAATTTGTGTTTGCCAAGGAGGTGAATCTTCTGAAGTACGGGGACTTGAAGCCCGTCCATGGCGAGGCAGCACTGCGTCTCCAAAAGGTGGATCCCATGCTGATGCCTAAATATGGGGAGAGGATGAAGTACGTGGTGGTCAAAGGCGAAAGCAAGAAAGTGACGGACAGGGCGATTCCGATGTACCTATTCAGCGGCCAGTAACTAGATCTCGACTACTACTGCAACACCTTGATTCTGCCTGCGCTGCAGCGCGTGCTCACTTCGTTAGTGAGTCTGGAGGAGTGGACTGGATGTGCCGCAGTCCACAACCCCCTGCAGAAACAGTTGTTCAAAAAGAGGACCTGTGCGGTGTGTAACAAGCCGGACACGAAACTGTGTATCGAGTGCAGCGAAAGGGTTGAGAAGACAGTGGGAGAAGCGTTGGAGGAGAGCCGAATGGTGGGCGCCAAGTGTCGCGTGTGCATCGGCGGCAGTCTGGAGGAGAGTCGCTGCGTGGAGTTCAACTGCGAAGAGCTGTTTTTGCGGCAAAAGGCGAGGCTTCAGTGTGATCTGAAAATAAGCGCCTTGCGAGAAGCGCAAAAGACAATGAAATAGTTTCATCCTACTCTCACTAAAAAAATCCACCTTTGAACAAATTAAGGAATCAATTTTAATATGTAGTTTAGTTATTCGTTATTGACAGTTTCCTTTGGAGATTCAATATTTCGATCAATTATTATGGAGGTGCATTGGCCGATTTCTTAAAAAATTGGCGCAAACAAATAATAATCACATACGTAAATTGTTTTCTTCTTTTTCTCTCTTAATTAATGTATAAGTTCGTATGAAAATTACTATTTAGCTTTATTAATATATATTATTAACAAAACTATACATTTTTTTAATATTCAAGCAAAAACCACTTCTTGCTTAGGATTCTCCGAGTTATAGCTTTTTAATTATGAATTTATTAACATTTCGCAATCTTCACATCTTAACTTCGATAGTACATTATCATCGTATTTGGCAGTTAGAAGAAAGTTGGTGCCTTTCTTACATCGACCGCAGTACAAATAAGTTATGTTTCTAATTGCAGCCGTCTTGCAAGTAGGACAATCATTCGACTTATCCAGCCAGATCTTAAGGCACTCCAGATGAAAATAATGTGTACAACGTGTGATGGTGTTGCAGTTATTCGTGAGGCATATACTGCACATATCTCTATCGGGGTCGAAAGTCTCCATGACTAAGCCATTCCTTGATAACTACTGTCTTAGACGGCATGAGAGAGTCAGATCCCCTGATAATTATGCTCCTTATCCATATTTCTTCTTACTGTAACATCTTCCATAGAGATGTGCCGCCATTGGAAGAACCACACAAGCAACACCGAATACACATGGCAAGATAATAACATAATTCTTTATTTGACAGGAGCTCGACATCATATCATATGCGCTATCACAACTTGCGCAGTATTCAGGCGCCCCTTCCAGACAGGAAGAGCAGTAGGGGACAGAGCATAGGGGGCGGACGCACTGCGAACCCTAGATATAAAAGTTAGGCAGGCACGTTGTACAGAGAGGAATAGTGACAGCGGAGTTTAGAAATGTACACTTATCACAATGATACTGACGACAGGTTGGTGAGGTATTTGTTTGTATTGAAAGTAGATGAAAAAGAATTATCAAATAGAAATTTATCATAATTGGAATTATTTTATATATATAGGTTAGATAGATAGATGTGTATGTATATTTCTAAAAGGAAATAGTATTAACATTAATTTTATTTCCGGTTTCTAATTATGGATAAGTATGAAATCTTTTGAAAATATTGTTATCAAACTATTCGCAACAATAGCAATGGCTAGAAGGAAAATAGAAGGAAAATAGTAAGATAAAAAAGGGGACTCTTTTCAGAAACAATTTAATTTTTAACAAATGCTTAGTTTTTGATTATGACATATAAACTTCGAAAAACAAAATATAGCTAAAATATTTAGATTATATTTGATATTTTTAAAAATATCGATATGGTATAATGTCTCCTGTAAAATTAACATCCAATATTATATTTATTTTGGTCGATAATTATCAAAATTGAAATATCTATGCCTATACATATATAAATAAATAGTCATTTAGATCCGAATATAATTTATTATATAAGATTGGTCTTAATGCATCGGAAAATATTTGATTCAGCGCTCAAAGGAATAAGCAGAAATCAAAAGCAATAACTATCAAATAATAAATATAACATTCCGTAATAACAACCTAATGCCAACGGAAATCGTGGAGGAGTTCAGCGCAAAATGATTCAGAAATATAGTCAAAAGAATACTGTATATTCATATTTCTTAAACAACCCGTTCATCTCCTACCCTATTTTATAACGTAATCTGTAGGAACTAAGAAGCAAAAGAACACCAATAGAAAGCAGGATGGAACCGAAGAATAATAATTCCTTAGGATCTAGCGAATGGAAGCATGATAAATTCCAATCAGTGGAAACATCTTCGACTCCTCCCAAACCTCGCGAACGATACACTCTGGTTGTTACCACATACCCTTAGCTAGAAACTATAGACATCTACAAGCTCCTCGAATCATAAAAGATATTCATTTCCGAAACCAAGGTAAACAAAAAAATAAATAAAACTCTTCATTAAAATGTTGATGAAGTAGATTTTAAAATAGGATATTCGAATCACTTTGTTGAACCAAGGAGCAGCGCAACGCTGTTATCTGTTGTTAAAAAACAGCCAGAAAATAAAAGGAGTCACGGCTTTGAATTCAACCACAGAAACATCATAATTGCAAAGCCAAGTTAAATAGAAAAATATCTTTGATAGATTTGTATGAAATTAGTAAGAATTTTGCTGAAAGAAGTCTAAACAATAAAGAAAATACAAAATACATATACAATATTGAGCTCTCTTGTTTTATTTAAATTTAATTGCTATCATCCATTTTGTATATTTAAATTAAATATCTCCATAAGGTCAGATATTTTATGTAATGCACTTTGTGTCTGCAATGTCAAAAAATAGTTGTGACCTAAATTAGAAGAAACTTCATCTTGGTTTCAAAATATGTAAAACTATAGTCATCGTGCTGTTTTTATTGATAATCAGAGAGTGTTTTGGGACCAATTTTGAGAGAGAGAGATAAGTAGGTTTCTAAATTTTCAAGATTTCGTAGTTAAATAATGACGTTATGTTAAATTGTCAGCAACAATATTTCAACATTGGATAGCCTGATACTGGAGAGTGATATAGTATCAGTATAGCTACATTATAAACATTAAATTTAATTTAAAGTTGTCTGTAATTTATATAATAAGTATTGGTTCCCAATTTGTATATCCTCGAGTTGAAAAATAATGGCATACAAGTGATAAAAATATGAAAAACCATGTCTTATAGATCTAATATTAATTTTAAAGACTATATAAGCATGAATTTAAAAAAAAATACTTCCTACAAAACAATTTATCCTCCCAAAAACAAAAACTAAATTTGGCATACATATATATAACCAAATAAAAAAACAACAATTATATATATAAACAATCCGCATAGATGGAACGATTAAACAAGAAATCAATGAATTGGAGTAAATATACGGAATGTAAGTAGGATCGAGCATATAACCCACTCCATCTGAAGGCAAGGGAACGCCAATCTGAACACCCTTCCGTTATGTATAACTATTAGAACCAAAATCAATTATAAAAATCAAGTCCTTTGGCCAAAGCAAACTTCCAAAAATTCTTCAAAGCACACGCAGAACTGGTTGAAATATTACACTCATCCAAAAATCAATAGCCAAGCCTCAACAGGATTGCAAAAAGTCCGAAACCCCGACAAACCTACCCTTATGAACACGATTACACTACAAAAAACTTAGCCAATTGTATTCATAGTTCACCATACCACTTTGAGCGAAGTTTTCAAAAAAAGGAGAGGTCATTGAAACCCGAGCGAACTAATAAATAACAAGAGAAAAAACTTATTTCTCCGACCTCCACTTACGGAAAAAATCTCAACGGTCTCTTAAGTCCTACTTATAATCGCCTTATAATTCCTCAATTGCGCATTCCAAGGCAAACCGAGCCTAATAAATCGTAAAGTGAGTCAGTAGCTCGTCTCACTCCTAGATTCCCCCACGAAATTCTAGTAAAAACACCAACATACCAGCAAAATACTACAAACCTATTCACATCCAATCACTTACAATATAAAAAAGACACTTATTTCGAGCTGCAGAGAGTACATAAAATTGCGATTTCGGATTTCGTTCGAGGGTAGAGGCTTGGAATGGGCAAATTCGGTACAGTTGACTGTGTAATCCACAAGAAGACAGGGTTTATTTGTGCCATGAAAACAATTCCAAAGAAGATCATCAGAAAAGAGAATCTAGTCTGTCAACTGATGAGGTAGATTAAGATTCAAAGTTTTTTAAACCATCCAAACATAATCAAACTATACGGCTGCTTTTCAGATCAGTAAAATATATACTTGCTGCTGGAGATCGCCAATGAGGGCCATCTTTACACGAAACTCCAAAACAGAAAAATACTTTCCGAAATCACTACAGTCTATGTCATACGACAAATGTGTGACGTGATCAACTACTTAAACTCTCTGAATGTGATTCATAGAGACATTAAACCCGAAAACATCGTGTTGTCAAATGGGACGGTCAAACTGTGTGACTTCGGGTGGGCCGTTAGAAAAGAAACGTAACTCCGTAGCACTTTCTGTGGAACGCCACTCTATGTATCTCCAGAGGTCCTGAAAGGCCATTTCTATGATGAAAAAATTGACTTGTGGAGTATCGGCATATTAACCTATGAGCTTTTAGTAGGCAATATTCCATTCGATATATCAAGATAATAGGAACTAGTTAAAATTGTAACCATTTTTAATAAAAAAAAATCCTTATCATTAAAATGTTTTTTTTTTAATTATTGAAATTTATACTATTTATAGATTCAAGAAGATATCGTGTTCCCTTGTGGAATTAAGATTTCAAAAGAAGGCAAAGACTTTATTATGAAATTATTGAAAAAGAATCCAGATGAGAGGCTGGGCTTCTAAAGGTTGCTCGATCATCCGTTTCTAACTCGAGATTTTGATGTAAATGATATTCGGCTTTGACATTTCTTTCACTATTTTTATTTAAATCTATGAGTTGATGCAAACACATAAAATCTACTTTATAGCTGATTTTTTAAAATTCATGTTTTTTACATAATTCTATTAAAAAAATTAGGAATCTCCCCAATGGTTTAGACCAAAATATTGTATAATATTATAATTCAAATTAGATTTGAAAGATTTTGTGTATTTCGTATACCTCCAATATAACAATCTCATTCCTTTCTTTGATATTTTTGCAAACTGGTTTTTTCTCTTTATTTAATATAATATTCACCCTCTAAAAAACTAAAGTCGCGCCATGGCAGTACCTTTTATTCAATTAGGACAGTGTGGAAACCAAGTTGGCTCAGCCTTCTATTCTAAAATGTTCGAAGAAGGCCAAAAGGCATCTTCAGGCCACCAGGCGCTACTTGAGCAATTCTTCGAGTCCCCCAAATAATCTAGCAGTAAACAAAATCAGCAATCCTGCAACGTTGCCAAAGCACTCCTGATCGATATGTAACCGAAAGTAGTGAACAAGAACCTCTCCCACAGCAAAGCCTGGAAGTATAACAAGCAATACAGTTTGGTGCAGCAAGAAGGCAGTGGCAACAATTGGGCGTACGGATGTAATGTGCATGGTCCTCGGGTTAAAGATGCTGTGTTGGAACGATTTCGCAGACTTGCAGAAGCAGAGGATTATATCAAATGTGTGTTCCAGATCCAAAGCCTCGCAGGAGGCACTGGCTCTGGAATCGGCACTTTCATCTTCCAGCAACTCACATAACATTATCCAAAAATGTAGAAGTTCAACATCTGCGTCATGCCACATCTCTCTGGAGAGGTGATCCTGCAATCCTACAATGCTGTCCTGAGCTTGAGCACTCTCTACCAGGAAAGTGACGGTATCCTGCTCATCGAGAACGACAGCATTCAGAAGATATGCAACAAATAACTAAATCTCTCAAAACCAACCCTCGATGAAATCAATGGGGTTATCGGCAGGCAACTGGCATCGATATTTTTTCCTGTACTCAACAAACATACTGACAAAATCTATTCAGTCGAGGAAAACCAGTTTAACTACTCGAAAGAACTTGTCGAAAAAGTTCTTTGGGACCCGAGGTACAAGTTGATGAGCGTTAAAACTTCCCCGAACACTCCCAAGAATAGTTAATCATTCAATTATGACAGCTGGCTCGCAGTGGAGAACGACGTTGTTAGCAAATCCTCTAAGCTAAAATCCAAGGGCAGTATTTTGATAGCGAGAGGACCTGACCATCCCGAAAATATGGCAAGCACTCAGAGCAGGTGTCTAATGGATAGCCACTCCTTCAACAACTATCATCGCAGTGTCACTCTTGTGGACAATAGCCAATATTTCGTCGAAGCAATGGACCAGATCACCAGAAGGTGCCACGAGATGCTGAGCTAGAATGCGTATATCTACCAATATGAGAAGTATAATCTGGAGAAAATTAATTTTATCGAGCACTTAGCTACGATGGAGACTATGCTGCATAATTATCAAACAATGTGATGTCGATCAAAAAAATACCTGAAACTTTATATCATCTGTTTTCATTAAATTTTTATTGTTAGTCTCTATGAAATACAGATATAAATTACATTAGATTTTGTTTGAAATCATGGTTTTTTTTTTTTAGTAAATTATATGTCAAATTAATATTTTTGGATAGGATTGATTGTATATTTCAAGAAGATTAGTATGTAATCAACATAAAATCCGCATTGGTCTACATGGTTAGGATACGAGACTCTCACTCTTGTGGACCGGGTTCGATTCCCGGATGCGGAAATTTTTTTAAACTCTCCTATATAATTTGCATACAATTACATGTTTTAATTCTTTACGATAGATATTCATAGCTACATATACAAATATGATATTATATTACAAGTACAATGAATTAGCAGTTAGGTCATTTTTTATACAACATAGAGAAAACTCTGAATACCAGATGGATTCGGTATTTCTTCAATTTTTTGGAAATTATTACATGGATTCCACGAACATTCATAACTGTGATAAAACAAGTTTACGTAATTATACTTTATACAAAAACCAAAATTTAGTAAAAAGTCTGTAAAATAACAAAAAGAATATCTCAAATTAATATAAGAAGCGATTCGGAAAATATGAAAAAAATAGAAAGTATAAAAATGTAATAAAAGATAAAAAGAAAGCTTCAATAAAAATCAGTTTTACTGGCAATTCGTGATTCTTAAGACGTTAAGTAGGATTTGATAAAACTTAGCGAAGAAGTCAAAACTCCCTGCCAAAGTTGCACCTTACCGACACACGGTACACATTGGTTCCACATCTCACAAGCATGTTGTTATCCACTTTGGTAGAATAGTTCATATGCACCCAACACCCGCTCATCACATCGGGATTATTCGTATTTTCGCCCGAGTCCTCGAGATACCACCGGTCGTTTTCGAACACTATTTTGCATTGGATCTGAGCCAGTTGGCAATCTTTCACTACGATGTCGCAATGCTGCTTACTTTTTCCCACCGTAACAACTGTTGATTTGGACGGGCTGAGGGCTATTTAAATTCCGTTCTCTTGGCCTCCGCAGATTTTTAGTATAATTTGCTTATTGATATCATTTTTATTTTGACCTTGGATTGATGCTTCATTAAAATATGTGACGAGGAACGAGCTGCCGATATTCACAATTAGATTACTCTTTAATTCTACTTTGCTATGATGAGACAACTTGTAAAAGCACCCCAACCCTAATCCTTCGTCTTTCATAAAAAATTGCGCCACTCCCTTTCCTTCACCCGTGTATTTTATAGTCAACATAAATCGGTCTTCCAAACAATTTGAATAAAATCTGAGCACGTCAGGAACACTAGGCTCTGTGCCCACCTGGATCACAGTCTGCAGAGGCACTTCTTTGTCAATCTTCGCAATTAAATAACTTTTTTGCCGATTAGCAATGTTTATGAATTCAAGAAAGGTACAACTATCTGAATTGCTAGTCTTCAAAGCGTTATGGCGATTGCTAAGGAGTTGGTGATTATTATTGGCAGTATGTTGGGAGTGATAAGGAGATGTGTTAAGCATTGTGATGTTGCGATCAGAGAGGCTGTGTCTGTGATTCATGAGGAGAGGGTTATATCGATGGCTTGTTTAATTGTATGAGCGTGCCAGTTCAATCTTAAGCTGTAGTTGTTTAGCATCGATTTTCTGTTCGATGGTTTTATCAGGCTTCTCTGACTTGAAGCAATTGTTACATTGGGCTGGACCCATTCTCCGCAGATAACAAATAGGAATGGAGAGAAGATAGATTAAATATTATTAAAAAAATATATTATTGGCACACACACACAATAAATATATGAAAAAAGTTTTAATTTTACTATTTCAATATGTAAAATTAATTAATTAATTAATGCATCCATTATTGTTGCTAACGAAGCATTTGGAATGAACGCATTCGATAATTTATGTTTCTTTTGGAGAAATAGAAAAATGTAAAAAATTCGATTCGATTCGATTCGATTTGCTTTTTACTTATTATGTCTGATATGGAAATAGAGTTAACTGATTTAATTGTGTTGTTTACTAGTCTAGTAATTGGGGAGAAACATGAAGTACTGATGAATTAGATATTTAAACAGGGGGTAGTTTTACTCATATGTATCAGTAATATAGATGTGTAGGGTTGCTGTAGCGATTAACCTGGCAGATTCATGTTCAAAGTGCACAGATACGAAAAAACTGCCACTGCCTCAAACAAATAAAAAATCAGAAACAATATTTATCCTCAATTTTATCAAAAAACAATTAGAGAATCGTAAATAAAAAAGCTTGGAGTATGTTCAAACAAAATTTAAAAAATTAATCATTTTCAAAATATATATTTTTAAAGTCTATGTTCTCTTTTTTTTGAAAAATCCTTCAAAAAAGAAGTAGGAAAAATAATAATATAATTTTAAGAGTAAAAAAAAAAACATTCTTCAAAGTAGTGCCGAAAACTGACTTTTCTTCAGGTTATCTTTCCCTGATAGAGGATCCGCCATGCTTTTTTAGGCCTCCATTGGATCGACTCTGTGGGACTTATCTTCGCGAATCAGCTAGCAATTGTTGCACAGTCTCCATAATGATTTCTGAACCTGAATATGGGAATTCAAAGCCAGACTTTTTGCTGCTTTGAAGAACCAATGGTTTGGGCGCTTCTTGAGTTTGTTGAAGCATTTTTGAATATTCGATTTGATCTTCGACTCCAAAAACTATTGGAGAAAACTAAACTTGTTTTGGATTTCTAAATACTTTTTGTTATCTTCCTTTTGCATAAGTATTTTATAATTATTAGTCACGGCCGTATTGCAATTCTCCATTAGCAATAACACCTACTTTATTTTATGTATTTGCCTCTGAAGACAAGTCCAATTATGTATCCGATAAAATGCTCTATTCAATTTATAATAATAAAAAATACCGATAATAAAACATTGTGTAAAATTAGGAATAGTTACTTTGCTAAGTTGAGATTAATATTTTTTTAGATCCTCAGACAGGACAATCTCTTGATCTTTTCTCCGAGTTACCGTTGGTTCTTGAATGATTAAAATACTTATCTCACTTTCCACATCAAGATCTTATCGAAGGCACACCCCAAAGCTATCCCCTTTCTTCTCCTTTAAATATTGCTGGACTAGCACCCTCGATTCTTGATTTTATCGAAGCACTACTTTAGAATCAAGCCATAAAATTTATTGATTATGAGTGCCATTCTCTCTATTTTGATCGCTCGTTCCGCATTTTGCTTGAATTTGTATAATACCTACTTTAAAGCAGATCTACCGATCGAGTGTTCAAGTATTTTCAAAGCAGTGAGCTCGCCATGCATATTAATTTCGGTTTGTGGGAGAACGCTTATATTCAAGCACCTAACTTCACTTTTTGAGATGCTAGACTTCTTGGATATCATACCAGGAGGCTGAGGGTCGGTGGGCATCAGCCTCCATAAAGACTTTTGGATGCTGATATGGGAACACTTGGCTAAGATGTTTGCCCCCTTTTAGAACCAAATATTGATTCGACTTTTATTCTGGTCTTCGTTGTGAGATGTATCGTTGAGCATTTGGCGGTAGAGTTTTTTTCGGCTTGACAAAAGTCCAGTGAATTTTCGAAGTGAAGTTAGCAGTTTCAATATATGATTATTAACTATTTTGTTGAGATACACCCGTTTGGTCTCCTCCTATTTGGAAAAATATTTCCACGTGCTCCATTTATTCTGATTATTTTTATTAATCGAAGTTATTTTTCCAAAGCGTATAGAGTTATGTAGTTTAATATTGCAGAGGCTACCGTCTTTTTCAGCGTCAAGGTCGAGATTAGAGCTGTTCACGATAGAGAAGGACGTTGCTTGCTTTAACTGAGGTTTGCTTGGCTGAAAAAGGAATTGACTTGACTTCGTTACACAACTCTTCTTCAAGTTTTTATTATGCGAGTCGATATCATTGTTATGCAGAGTCGCTTCAAAGTCAACATGAAGCGTTCGATCGAGGAACGTTGACTGGCTTAGATTGAGTCGAGATTGATTGTGCACATCAATTATGTTTTTAGGGCTACTGCCATTCAAAGAGTCAGGGGAGGGCATTTTGTGCTTGAGGAGGCGAAATTCAGATGTTTCGTTTTCATTGGATTTGACTTCTCCGAAGTGATTTGTTTTTGCTGTGATTTTTCTTTATTCCGGTTTATTAATTGTTCTGACTTAACTACTGCTGAGGTTACTGTTTGAAGCAAAGCTTGATAATGGAGGAACGTAGGTTGATTTATGAGGAAACATTTTCTTTTTTTTGTTCTCTAACTTTTTATTAGTTATAATTTTTTATTGTTGGTTAAATGATTTTTTAGGAAACAAAAGATATTAAAAATAAATATCTATGATGAGTGTTCATTTTTTAGAATAATTAGAAAAAAAAAAAAAAAGATCCAGTTTTATTTTATTCTTCAACATATAATAACAAAACACAGTGAATTAATTTATCAATAGAAAATCCACCTTTGCTCTAACACTCGAAGGAGGCAGAATACATCGGATTAATGAAATTTAGATTCTAAATATTACATTTTTTTGCATAATTTGTAATTCATAACAAAATTGTATTCAGGATTTCAAAGTTATCAACGACAAAGCTAAAAAAAACATTTAGACGATTCACAAAAAAACAAATGAAATCAATTTTATGTCTGTCTCATGAGCCCCTTTGCCCACTCCACCCACCCGATTCTCTTTCTACCCCCATTAATAAATAATGCATAAAAGAGTCCGTCATACTAAACATCGAATAGCGAGTAATAATTATCTAACATGCTAACCAAAGAAAAACCTTTCTTCTCGTAGAACGTTTTCGCACTATTATAGGCAACCACATGCAAAGACACATATTTACACAATGCATTTGATTGAGCTTCTGTCAAACATTTGTTGAGGAGAAGACTCGCAACTCCTCGGTTCCTGTACTAGTCTATAACTCCGAGCGTCAGGATATACATAGACTGTTTTTCAGAAAAAATATATTCTAGCCACGACTCTTTTGCGAGCACGTCTGCCTCGGCTGGGTAGTATCTATAAATTATGGCACCCACGATTACTTATTTGTAAATTATTTATTAATTCTCTTCTAAGGGTTGTATTGTGAGGTTCACGACTGCTACATATGTGCTTACATTCTTCCTGGTTATTTTGGAGTAGAAGGAATTCTGGTATTTGATTGGAAACCACTATTGATGGAGTGATTGGAGTTCGGGGAGGTCAGAGGAAACAAATTATCGGATTGTTGGGGGCGAGGCGAATGTGGCTTTGGCTACTAACGCGTGGGTTTCCGAGAGTTCGACGGGTTGGACAGATGTTGGGAATGCTGAAGAGGTGACGAATTTATTTGGCGTGTCTGTAGTTAATATTTTTTTATTCATTTTAATGGGTCGATTTCTCGTATTATTATTATT
>JAHDVE020004690.1:0-49389 GCA_022606495.2 Halesus radiatus | reverse complement strand
TGAGGTAAGTTTGTGATCAACAGGTTTGATCATAAATCCTCAGATGGCGATGATGATTCCCGGAAATATTCATTTAACCTAATGTGGATAGGATTCCCCTAATTTAGGGATATAACTCGGAAAATAATTTGTTAAACTTTTGTATTTTTTCCTTCTCACTTTACTCCTAGAGCGACAACTTGCGTGTCAAAAGTTGGTATTATAGCAGAGTATATATGAGACGATTATTAATTATTAGTTGTCTTATAACCATTTATTAAAAAAAAATTAAACAACAAACCAACCACAGTTCGAAAATGGCCTTGAAGGCTGAAAAAGCTGTCAAAATAATAAAAAATAAAACTAAATTTCTTGCAGAACTTAATAATTATGTTAAATTTGATATGAGACTATGTATGAATGAATGCCAATGAAGAAAGGGATATGTGTCAATAAAGAATTGGCTCTATTCTCTGCTTATAACTGCGGAAAAAACGACGTGATATTTAGTACCTAAGTAAGTAAGTACTTATTTCGTTATTGAGAAATTATGTTTTTTGTTTTCATAAATAAATAAAATAATAATAAGATTGAATATGATTGATGTTGATATTTTTACAACCTTAACAGTAAAAAAAGTTTTACTGTTATAAAACAATAATTATAAAACAATAATAATAATAACAATAAAATTTGACGGCCTCCATGGTCGAGGGGTAAGGCTCTCGACTACGAATCCGAAGGTCGCGGGTTCAAATCCCGGCGTGCGCAAGTAATTTTTATTTAATTAATTTGTGTTGTTTCACAATTAATTCATTTAAAAATAATAAATATATAGTATATTTGCGCACGTTCCAGAGTGAAAGATACTTTCAGTATCGCCCTGGTGAAAGACCACCATTCAGAATTGAAACGTTGCTTGAAATGGCTTTTAGCCGTGTTTGGTGACCAGATCTGAATAGCCAGGTATTTACCCTTTTCCCACCTTCCTCTCCCCCTTCTCCTTCCCCTCCCCAATACCTTCAGCCTCACAACATTCCCCAATCAGGAATGCCATAGTCTCACTGGCTCCAGACGGTTGGGAGCAGTTTGGGACTCTTGTGCGATATTCATATAAAAAAAAAAAAAAAATTAGCCAAATTCTACAGTTAAATTTTACGCTTTGTTCATTCTATACCTACATAGAATAAAGATGAGCACATGTGTTTCTATATTCTAAAGAATATTCAGTGGTTCTATATTCTAATAAAATACCTATGGAATATTGTATATTTAAAGAAAAAGAAAATATATCTTCCTATACGTATACTTACTCGTATTTCCTTTTAATTTTTGTTTCTCTTTATTTTTTCCATTAAATTAATTTATATTTTTCATAAATTTTTTATATTAATGTTTTTTTTAATCTGCAATGTTCATCACTTTTAGAACTACCGTATATACAAAGTAAAGCGCGCGTCTTGCTGAGATATTTCCTCGCGGAATGCAAACAAAATTTTGTGACGTGACGAAAAGGAATACGCCAATTCTGAATTAAATTCATGACACGGCCGAAACACAATGTCATTTTCGTCGAAACGTCTCGTGTCTATCATTATGCAAAATGATCGGAAAACGCTTGAAACTGTCAAATACGCCCAGAAACGAACACTCAGAGTGAACGTCGCAAAAAAATTTACTCGAAAAGCTGATATAAACAGCTGTGCATGTTTCGACAAAGAACATTTAAAAAAGAGCCGTTTCTACTGCCAATTCAATTCAAATTAACCCAACCCATTGTAAGGATTCATCCTGTTACAATTCGTATTTCATTTTTAGCTTGTAAATGATATTTTGTTATGTAACAATGAATATATAATATTTCACACAAAAAGGTTATTGTTATTTTACTGCATTATTGAAGGCGCCGAAATAGTATTTTTTAGGGCCCTTTTCAATTGAATGGAAAAAACCAAAAAGTGACAGATCACCACCTAACCACTCTGTCATACGATTATCTATAGAATTTTGGCCATTCTTAAAGATTTATCACTATTGTATACCTTACAAACTGTGTACAAATGATGTAATACCGTTTCCATCAATAAATTATTAATAATAATGGTTAATTACTGAATGAGAGATTTAAAAGAAACTAATGAATAGTCTTGTAGGTTACATAAATTATTTATTACATGTTGAATGTTGATATAATTATTTGAGTGCTATAAAATATAATGGATGCACATAGATTATTTATTCATTTAGTAACTGCATTGAGCATGATTTTTCAATATACAATTGACTGTTGGTGGACATTCAACTACAGTATACGCTTTAATTAAAACATCTTATAGATTAATTAGAGCGCATATGCGGCATACTATCCTTACAATATGATCCATGATAGGGATATGGTTGTGGTGTATAGATGCATGCATTTTTGCACATATCAAATGCTGAACCTGATATCGCAACGTCAACAAGCTGAAATATAAAAAAAATGAACATTAGAAGACGCATGTACACTATGGCTGAGATTCTTATTATTTGCAAAGCAATCATAACATTTGACAAACAACTGTCATGCTCACAATTTTTTTACATCGTATATACCGAATTAATCGTAAATTGTGGAAAATAAATATAGTTTAGAATATAACTTTAAAATAGATGATAAATCGGGCAAAGCAAACTACACGAACTGACAGTAGCATAGATAATAGATATGCCCATAGATAAACCATTTTCGAACAAATTTGGCGTTCATTTGAATAATAAATTATTCCACTCACCCTAAACTCATTAGGGTAATAAACTTTTACTCTCGCTGGGAATTTTTGTTTTTATTTCTTGTAGTAGAAAGCATCCGGAGATGGTCAAAATTCCAATGTCCTAATCTGGTTCGAAACTAATGTCATGAGCTTCGTTAAAAAGTATTCAAGGAAATGAAATTCACGTTAACTAAACGAACGAAAGAAAACTGATCCTTTTTATAGCGTGTTTATGAACAGCGCGTGTCGTTCCAGTTAGCTTCATAATACGAGTACTACATTGTGTGGGGACCAGGGAGGTTAGTACGCTGTAAGCTGACTTTATTTTTCTTATTTTCATTGAGTCGTCAGTATTCCGGGACCAAACTTGCCGCCAAAGGCGTAAGTGCTACTTCGTTAAAGGTACCGTCACATGCAGCCCCTATTTATATTGCAGAGATCCGAGATAAACTTGGTGTTATGCTCCTGCGAAAAAAGCTTGAAAAGGACTTGAATATCGTCCCGAAAACAAGAAAATACAGAAGAGGGCGGAAAACATTCACTTGCTTTTCATCGTGTTCTCGGATATGGCGATATACTCCGATGTAAAACTAATTTGAGAATCTTTTATAAGCGAAAACGCCAAATAAAGAGCACATGCCTTAACAAGTTTAAAAGTATAAGTAACTGGAGATTGCCGCGACCCACTTAGCCACCCAGGCCGGCAGTTTATATTTGAAATTGCCATTTTTTTTTACGCGCTCTTACTGTTTTCTTTCGGAAAATTAAAAAAAAATAAATTAATAAAGTTGTACCTACTCGAAAGCGCGTACGCCTGAGCGCGAATGCCCAGTGTGTATTCATTATGTAAAACCTTTTATAAAACCATTACAGGGCTCATCATTATTCTATACTCTATGGAATATTATCAAACCATGGGTAGAAACCAATATAAAAGGGGCGAGGGGCGAGCTAGGCGTGCTGCTAATGTAAGTAAAACGGCAAAGAAGTAAAAAGATTCGACTTGTTTACAAAAACCGAACATTTTGTTAGTATTTAGTTTGACCATTTTTATAAATTTCATAATTGGCTAACCGCAGTCAAACTCACACGAAACAAATAATGATGAACGGCAGTAATGCAAAAACGGCAGTAATGCAAATAAAGGCAATAATGCTGTTGACAAAATGGGTGTTACGTGACTTTGCCTCCAGCCGTAGAAATTGTACTTGGGGCAAGTCTATTAATTCTGACATCGGTGATTAAGAGTCCTTTTACCAGCACTTATTTTATAAACCACTATTTAATAAATAAACATCAACGTTTTGATGGGTTGTAGCCGACAATGTTTTTAAAAAGAAAAAAAATTATTCCAATTTTCCATGAAGATTTTCTGATTTTTTCAGTTAGGTGGACCTAATATTGCTGAGATATAGAACAAAAAAATAATTTTAAATACGTTTTCGGCTACAACAACATCGATAATATTTATTATTATATTATGTTAAATATTGGCGATCTAGAACATCTAAAAGTCCGTCACTGATAAATAACCTAAGTATACATGCATACGTATGTATACAAAGGGTTTTTTTCTCACAACAACAAAAACATTAAAATAAACAAGCAAAGTTTTTATATTTCATTTTAGCTGATTTTCTTTTACATTCTTATTAGTAATGTACAGTTATTATTTTTAAGTAAAAACTCGCTTAATCTGTAAACTTATAAAGATATAGATATAAGGAATATAGATATAGATGTATGTATATGAGTAATATATAAAAACAAATACAAAAAAATATATATATATATTCCATGAAAAAAAAAATTATTTTTACTCCCACTAACTATTACACAAGTATGATAATAATAACATAGCATTTATATAGCGCAGTTTTGTGTTATTTCACTTCAAGTCCTCTTTATTATGATAAACTTAAAAATAATAATTAACTAACTCCATTCAGTGGTATTTCTACAGTGTTCTTTTTATATTCTATTTACAATTTTTTTAAATATTACATACATTCTTACTTATTCGTAATAATACTCCCACAGTACTCCTTATGTACATATTCATCTAATAAAATTACAAAATATTATACAGTATATACGAAGCGATTCAAAAAGAACACATTCACTATGACAATCCAAAATAGTAACATTTTAAGACATGAGTTGGGTTATGTTTAGCAATAACTGAACTGGTTTTGCCTATGTGGGATTTTTTTTTATATATACATACATAATACACTAGATAGATATACAAAAAAATATCTTTCTTGAAATTAAGCCCCCTTAAAATGATTTTGTTCCCGTAGAGGTAAAACTCATTAAGTACCATACTAGCTGTATAACACATAGTGATTTTTACCTCGAATGGTAGTTGTAAAAGTTTCTAGCAACTAGGATTTGTTTGTATCAAACAAATAGCTTGTGGATTAAAAACGTATGTGTCAGCCTTAGTATTGATTATAAATATATTGAACTCCTGTCCGACAGATACAAGCAGAATCTATGTTATAAAAGGCATTGAAATCATTCTTCCTCTTTTTCCTACAAACTAACCAGCGATCAATTAAATTAGATTTATTGTCCGTCGGGACGGGTATTATTTTAGGATGTAGATTCAGTCAGTAGAAATTTATTAGAGCATCTGACCGGATATTAGAAGGGTGTGGGTTCGAGTCCCGCTGGCGACATTTATCTTTGCTCGGAAGGTTTTTTCAATTTGGATGAGTGTTTCAGGCTAATAATTATTGTTTATAAAAATAATTGTTGCCCTTTGCGCTATGCACAAAAATCTTGTCTTAAAAACTTTAGTTTATCAATTAATAGAAATTTATTGCTAACAATGGTGTAAATAAATTAAGATATTACAAAAATAATCCATACTCTTTATTGAAAAGAACCCCCCCCCCCCACCCTTTTAAGTCTCCGTACAATATAAAATTTGGGCCTAGGAGAGTAAATATTCAAAATAGCAGTAATGGGACGATATGATCTCCAACATGGTAATTTATTTATGCTGTCTGAAGTATTGCTCGCACTACATTGTTTTGTGGTATTGACAACGTTTTCTTCGAATAGGTAAATAATACTTGAAGGGTAATAAACAGTCACCTTGTTCTATGTTTGCTCCACACTTAAATACAATGTTCCTTCTGATAACATATATACACAGTCTATAGGATACAAGATACTTGTAAGCGTACGTATTCAGTTTTATTCAACATAACCTCATTCTACATAATAGTAATATAACGGGTAAAGTAATTAATTTCGAATCGGCCTACAATTACAACCCCAGCTGAAATGAGGGGAACTATAATATTGTATCATGGCAGACATTATCTTGTATTCCATGTCCCTAAAACGGTCATAAATTTCTCCTACTTCGCTTGGATTTAACATCTAAACAATTAAGGTTACATCGCCGGTTCCTATATCTGTACTGTAGCAGATCTGCAGATAGCGTGGTGTTTCCATTGCCATTAGGTATCCGTGGCGTCATGTAGATATCTGTACCATGTTATATTATTATGAAGCTATCTCTATCAGTTATGCTACGGAACACGCTTTAATTTAAGATCAGAATTGCAATAATTGTTGGCTAATCTCGCGTTTGGTCTAAATTTCCCTGTGATTGTAAATTATGCGTATCAACCAGGGACGTGCTTGGTGCAGTGACTAAGGTATTTTAATAAAATAAAAACGTTTTTTACATTTATCTTCTCTACCTTTGCTCGTAAATTTCCATGTATAAGGAGTTGTTAAGTTCTGAAATACTAATACGGTTGGTTCCTACCTTAATTACTATTTATACAGTCCCTACTTTCCCTAACCAACACTATGCATGGAAACACTGTAATGTGACAGTTATTTTTTGAGTGCTCTCGTTCGCTAGAAGCAAAACTACTTTCGTGGGAGTAGGTTCGTTCGTATGGAAACCATTCGGTAGGTACTTAGTTATCCTTGTTCCTTTTAAACCACAATCTAGCCTATATTGCAATCAACCAAAATCATCATCGTTATTTAAGGTCCATTTAAGATATGTACTTTTGGAGCCCCACAATTTTCGTGTGGGTTCCCAGTTGTAACAGGAGTCTTTACATGAAATCCATTTTACTTTCCAATGATTTATGTGTTGGGTTGGAGTTTCCTATTTTAACGCTACTCATATTTAGAAATCCTCTCCATCTCTACTTTTTTCCTGGGGATATTTTTTCTTCTTGTCAAGTGTCTTTTCTTGCAGCCAGTGTGGCGTCAAGCCTGCCAATTCCCATTTATGGTAAGTCCAAACACTCTTTTTGCAATCTGTGATTTGGGTTCTTGAATGATTTTATCCATTTAAGCTTACCATATTTCTCTTCATGCATGTTGGACTACTTTTTTAAAAATATATTGTTTTTAGCAAAAGCCAATGTTGTTTTATCATAGGTAGCTTAAGGGCTTTTTGTTATAGGGGTACGTTCATACCCCATTGGCACTCATTCGGAAGATGAAACACATAGGTATAAATGTAGAATATTTTCTTCAATAGCGGCGTAATCACATTGTGACGTCATATTAATAATAATTCATTTGTTTAAACCACTATTTTTAATATATAAATATCTAAATGTTTCAGAAGCAAAGTTCCCCTTATCAGAATAAACATTATACTATAACAATATTCAATATACGTAGAATATTTATTAGATCAGTTCTTCGAAATATTACTAAAATTAAATTTAATTGTGTTTATTTTTTTTGCGCTTATCGTTATATTGCTATTATCGTGTACTTACAGTTTTACGAATGTACGAGTATATAAAGTCTATTTCTGCAAATCACAATTTATCATTCTAGAACCAACTCTAATACATTAGCGGAATTATGAATGTGTTTTTTCTACTGTGTTTATGTCTAAATTTTATTTCTATCCTTATTTTTCTATTTTGTACATATAGTTATTATAACGTATAATGCAATATTATAAAACTATTTCAGTTAACGATTTATTCAAACTGTATCTATATAGTATATGCACCTTATTTCTGTGTCTTCGTTACCATTACTGTCGCTACATGGCGAGGCTACTTAAGAGGAACGGCTGTGTGGCCTGTTTCATACAAAATTTAATTTTGGATTTGAGGCCAAGATACTCACCTAAACCTAATGATTTTTTTTCATCAAAAAGTATAGTAAATATCAAATACGGATTAGAAGTAAATTATTTATTTTTGTTTTACATTATGAAATATAGACCATTAAAGGAATTGATATTTCGCGATTTTAGAGGAACTTTTAACAATTATTTGGGGAAAATATAATGAAATATAAAATAAAAACATTAAAATAAGCGTTATGGTGGACTTTAAATTAAATTAAAAACCACCAATTTAAGTTGGACCACAAATTTGCAGAACATAATTTAAAATATCGACCCGAAAAAGGTTTTTTTTTAAATGTTTTGTTTTTATATTTTTATCTACGTAATCATATTTACATAGAAAATAAGATAAATTTAAAAAAATCCAATAAACCCGCAAATTTTTTTATAATTTGCCCCTAAAATTACTATTTCATGTCTTATACTTCATAATTTAAAACAAAAATAAATAAAATACTTCTCACCCATACTAGATATTTATTATACCTTTAATTAAAGAAAATATATCATTCAATTTGGATGGGTATTTTGGCCTCAAATCCAAAAGTAAGTTATCTATGAAACAGGCAGCGCAGCCGTTCCTCTTAAAACCAAGAAATCTTTCTCCATTGGTAGTTTTTGTTAATTAGCTTTTAAGATTATATCTATATTATTAAATCTATCATCTATCTAGTATCAATTTATATTAAATAAATAAAAAATCGAAAAAGGATTCACTTCCCTTCAAAATACTAACTTTACCCGCAGTGGTAGGCAAAGAGAATGAACCGCCACGGATATTTTTCAGCATACAGTAATTGCTTCAATTACATTCACACATCGTCTCTATCCTAACACTCCTTTTTCCGTTCAAGTCCAAATTATTTCAGCGTCCATTTCGTGATCATTTTCAATTCCATGCCAAATGTTTAAAAAGCCAGGGCATGCCCCTGACGCCGACGCATCTGTGTGATATTTGAACCCAATCGGTAATCACTCGTACCAGTGTCGACCAGTTACCCTAAAATATATGTCAGTTATTTTCATCACTTATCTTAATTATCTTCATGAAATTCGACCTAATAATAATCATGAACTGGGCACTGGGAATTTACAAATAATTGATTAAACGTGTTGTGTGTTATCGACCTCGGGGAAGGGACCTAATGTTAACTGGAGTCTGCAGTGTTTTAAAAAAACAGCTTTATAGCTATCGTCAAAGATGTTGATAAAAAAAATTGGAAGTTTGTACCTTTAAATTTTCGTGGAAAACCTAAGAATTCTTCGGTATTCAGAAAATTTTACTGTAAATAAAAAATGACAGTTACATTTTTTTTTTCGTGTGAGACCACGAGAATCACTAGAGTCCCAACTGCTCCCAACCGTCTGGAGCCAGTAAGACTATGGCATCTCCAATTGAGGTATGTTGTGAGACTGAAGGCCAACACAATAAGTGAGAAGATGGGGTATCTGGCTATTCAGATCTGGTCATCAAATACGACTAAAGCCATTTAAAGCAACGTTTCGATTCTGAATGGTGGTCTTTTACCAGGGCGGTACTGGCAGTATCTACCACTTTGGAAAATATACTACATATTATTTTAAATTAGTAAATTGTGAAACAGCACAATTAAATCGAATAAAATTTACTTGTTCACGCCGGGATTTGAACCCGCGAACTCCGGATTTGTAACCAAGGATCGTAACAACTCAACCGCAGATACTATGTATATATATATATGTAGGTAACTAGTGAGAATTTTTATTTTGTAGCGAAGAATTATTCATATTTAAAACATAAATTATTAAAAACCGCTTTATTTAAGTTATAAGTTTCAAACATAAAATTAATAATAGGTAATAAAAACATGTAAATAAGAATCAGTGATTATAAATAATAATATTTTTTCTTAAAAAGCATTTACAGAAGATAGTAGGGTTGGCACTTCACAAAAAGCTAAATAAATATTTCAAATTAAAGTGGTTTAAAACAAACTACTATGTCATATATACTTGCTGAAGTTATTAATAGTTTGAAGTAAAGTATAATCCCTAACCCTACCGCTACTCCTACCCCTACTCCTACTCCATACGCCTATTCCCTACCCCTACCCAGTATTTCCCCTCTTATTTCAATCGTCAAGTGCGCAAAATTTCATCAATAAACACTAAAATTTGGTTTTAAGGGCGGGAAAGTGGGATAGGGGCGGTTTTTCGAAATCTCGTGTATACAGCGTCCTTCCTCTTGTTTTGTAGGTCACATGTGAAAAACTTCACCAAACTAGGAATAAAATTGTAAATTTATATACAAAACACACACTGCCTGCCAGGGACATTTTTCTTTATATAATATAAGAAGAAGATAGATAGATTTTAAGCGTTTGTCAAATACAGCTCTTTTCATAAAAAGAAATAGTCTATTGTATTTTCTCCCCCTCCTGATAAATATGTAAATAAGTAATAATATCTTCTACATTATTATTCTAACCTTCAATCAATCCTACACCTTTCTCTGGCCGTACTGTTTTTCTACCCCATTCCCCCCATTCCCCCCCCGAACTCTCCATAAAATACGTTATTTAAAAGTGTAATATTTAAAAAAAGTTTATTTAAAAAAGAGAAGATATTAAATATGGAAGTAAATCTTGCAATAAACACCTATATACCCCCATTTAATTGCGTCTAAAGCTTTTTTATTTTGCAAACAACGTACTAATATCAAAACAGAGACAAAAACTACGTTTGAGATGTTGAGTAATGAAATGAGAATGAAGTAATAAACACGATTGCCTGGTAGCTACTAATAACACAGAAAATCTTAAAAAAAATAAGCAATATTAACATTTTTGTGTCGCAAGAAAATGGAGGTACAATGTAAATACAATTATATTAAAGGGAAACATAAAAGCTTTAAAGGACAGATCCCGTTCATTTAAAGCTCGCAGAATGATTATGTTGGTATAACTAGCCGTCTAGTTTCACATAGAGCGGGCTTATCACATCCAAAGCGCTTTCAGCTTTAACGCTAAACTTTCAGAGCGAATCAACAATGCAAGTCTTAATTGCTTTTTCTAAGTCTGCTTCGGATCCTACCAGGGGACAATTCAATAAATGAAGAGGATTCGTCGTTTCTTATTTTTATTTTTTTGATTATCAGAACGGATGTTATATATTACCAGCGCAGACCCGTGAAAAATCATGGGATGTTATAATTGTAGGATTTGTGAAACTGAAATTTTACACATTTCTTTTCAGATACGATATCAAAAATTAAATAAAAACACTAGTATTTATTAACATAAATCTAGGGCACATTTACAGAATAATAATCCATATATTAAATAAAAACAACAGTGGTGTAAACAAAATATTTCTTATTAATTTCATTAATAATATCGCCATAAAATAATTACGCGTCTATTGAAGAAAATTTACATTTTTTTTACATGAATACCGCGCAAGAGTCTCAACTGCTCCCAACCGTCTGGAGCCAGTGAGACTATGGTATCCCCAATTGAGGAATGTTGTGAGGCTGAAGATATTGGGTAGGGGAAGGAGAAGGGGAAGAGGATGGTGGGGAAATACCTGGCTATTCAGATCTGGTCACCGAACACAGCTAAAAGCCATTTCAAGCAACGTTTCAATTCTGAATGATGGTCTTTCACCAGGGCGATACTGAGAGCATCTTCCACTCTGGAACGTGCGCAAATATAGTAATATTATTTTTTAAATTAATTAATTGTGAAGCAGCGCATATTCTAATTAATACTAACAACAACGTTTATATTCTAATTTCATCGGGGGAGTTAGTTTTCAAAAAGCTCGACTTTGACTTGCGTTCTCCAAAATATCGCTCTGCGACGCGGTCGATTGCAGCGTTTATTAATTATCTAAATACAAAACTTCCGTTTATTTTTTTACAAATATTCTCGCATGCATTTTACAGGTCACTTACTTATTAATTAAAAGTAAAAATAAAGTTTCATCACTGTACTGTTTTTTCTAAACGCGAATAATCTCCGCAACAAGGGGACGAATTTACACGTTAATGAATAGAGCTCCCTCTCTGCTTTTCTGTCCAACATTTATTATTAGTTTCGCTAAAGATTAAAAAATCACTTCTACGAGCACTCACTTCCGAGAACATTTCCTACTTGCAAATCAAGAAAGAGAAAATTTTCCAAGGAAATAAATTTTCAAAGAAAAGGCTATTTAATTTAATGACTTAAATATCGAACGTTTGTAGAATATGAATCCTTCTCTAGTAAGAAACGGAATGGGATTAAGGCGATGCAATGGGAAGTAACGCAAAATCGTGTGTTTTCGGTTTGAGAATTTGTTGGCCTAGAAATATCATAGATGATTGAATTAAATACTGCAAGTAGATCACACCTTGGCTTTTCATTTAACTGTGGATTTTTTTGGTATATCTTTTTATAAGCTTAGAAAAAAATAAAGCATGAGACATTAAAAAAATGTTTAAAGCGCAAAATCTCCTACTTATGAACTCCTTTTCCCATATTTTCGTATTGTTCAGTGTTGTAAATTAAGTTTTTTAGAATATGACCGTAAAACATTTTAATAATTATGTCTGAGCTTTACAGAATAGAATAAAACACGCATTTTGGTGATGTTTTTTGCCGAAATTACCCATCGGACACGTAAAATCTGTATCCGTTGTACGCCGGCGTTTCCGATCGCTAATGTTATTTTTTTTTCTCAGACTATAAGAAGCTATTCTAGGTATACTACTTATTAGATATATACATACAATTTTTATACACATATGAAAATATTATCTGGTAAGACGATACAATTAACAAAAACATCGTTTTACAAAAGAGGAAGGTGGGGTATACCTGGCTATTCTGATCTGGTCACCAAACATTTTAATTGTGAATGGTGGTCTTTCACCAGGGCGATACTGAGAGTATCTTCCACTCTGGAACGTGCGCCAATATACTATATATTATTTTTAAATTAATTAATTAATTAAAACCTGGGCGTACTATAGACAGCCTACAGATACTTTAATAGTACACAACTGGTGACCCTGTACAAATCGCAAGTGTAGAATTTGGCAGCCACCTCTGGTCGGGAGCCCCAAAATATCTGAAAAAACCCTTGACTCTGTGCAGAAATGGGTGGTCCTTTTGAAAGATTACCCTATCTTAACAAAGAGATTGCAATTTGGAGCACAGAATTCAGTTGGTAATGCTGTCCTTGTTCTACCGGTATTTCAATGGAAGATGCTCTGAGCAACTAGCGTCATTGATCCCTTTAGCATCGGTGCGTACTCGGGAAACACGCCAAAGACGCGCCCAACATTTGTGTACCACTGATATTTGTCACATGAGAACGGGTCGCTTCTACGACTCGTTCTTGTACTCAACAACTCGGCTGTGGAATGATTTACAATATGCGTCTCTTCAAGACCCAGGTTCACTGCTTCCAATCCTTTAAAAGACCCTCCACACAGCATCCCAAAAGATGGCCTCCCGTGTAGTGTAGAGTAACTGTAAAACAAAAATAAGTTGTTACTTTCACGAATTTTATTAAAAATTATTTTATTTCCAACCTAGCTCAATAAAAGTATGTGAAAAAATAAATATAAATTATTATAGGCAGGTACTATCCCACGCCGCCATTATTATGCCGCATGCTTGTGATTACCAAGGTTCATATTATTATTCCGTTCCTTGGCTTCCCGCAACCCACGAGTCTACACGTTTTTCCTAGATGCACATTAGTGTGGGCCAATTTTTTTGCTTTGTAATTCAATTTAGCGCTAGTAATGAAAAGTTGTGTTTCTATTTAAAACATCAAAATAATATAGTTAAATTTTTTTTATATCTCTATTCCAAGGGTCCTTTGAGATCTTGTTAAATAAAATCTATAGTTTTGGTAGGTATAACTACCACTTCTAATTTTGTAGTTATATGACACTAAATATGTCCGCCCGCAGGCCCCAACTCCGCCCTCGCATGGGTCGCGCGCACTACTCGTCGTTCTTTAGTTGCGTTAGTCGACCAACTGCTTTCGAGAGGAGAGTTCACGCGTATTTATTTGGTTCCTATATATTTCCAGTATAAAAGTGAGCAAAATTAATACTAGGCAGTTAACCACGTGTCCTATAATTGGTACTCTTTCTCAAAGACAATGTGTTGCCCACGTACGAAGACGTATTGAAATGTTGTGAGTGGGGTCGATTGAAGTGTTAATCGATCAATGGCCTCAAAGACCCTCCATTTCGTGATATTGTTGTGAAGGTAACTACAAGTATTTTGAAAATATGGGAAAAAGCTTCTTTGTGAACCATTTAAAAAGAAATAATTACGAAATTTATTAAGGCTTATCATCTCAAGTATAAAAACTTGCTGAAGTCAAAAAAAGGTAGAAGAAATGCAGTATCCTCCCAAAAAAGAGTGTCCCAATTTAATTCCTCCCGACTGTTCGACATTTGTTCTTGTAAATGTGAAGACATTAATTGTACTTGTTCGAAAGCAATGAAAATTCCCCTAAAGAAAAAGAGTTTTTGAAAAAGATCCTTTGGTCTCATCTCTTTAGGTGAGAGGAAAATGTTCATCAGCGGTGTTGATATACCGACTACGAAACAAACGGAAAAGTCTATGAAGAGGAAGAGAAAAGATCTTACCGAAATAAAAGAATAGGTGTGTGAAGAAAAAGCTTTAGAATTTGTAGACACTATCATTGTCTTCCACCGCAACATCAAAATCATCTTCTCCGATAGCAAAATCAAGTAGGCTACTTAAGACTAAAACCGCTGTTTTTCCGACAAAAAGCAAATCTCCGTCTTTTACAGTTCTCTCCAAGATCTATGACAGATTCTGGATCTCGGATCGAGCTGGTGCAGCAATCGCTTCTGCCGTATTAAACGATTTCAACATAATCACGCAGGTTAATACTAATAAAGTAATAGACACAAGTACCAGATCTATACTCATGAAAGCGAAGACTTGGGGTAAAGAACGGGATTATTTTTTGATGGTCGAAAGGAGAAGAATTCAGTTAATATAAAAAAGGACACAAATATTATAAAAGCATGGTACTTGAAGAACATATATCGTTAATCGTGGAACCAGGCTCTCATTTTTTGACTCATATTATTCTTAGGTAAGGCACTGCCGTTAACATAACCAAAGCAATAATAGAATATTTTTCTTTTCAAAAAATTTCATTTGACCATTTATAATAAGTTGGTTGTGACACCACAAATGTTAACACGTGAACAACCGGTGATGTGATTCGAACGATAACGAAACATTTGAATCGTCCAGTACAGTGGCTGATATGTCTTCTTCATTGAAACGAGATGCTTCTTCGCCGTTTGATTAGTTGGATGGTACAACCACTGGACCTCGTGCCTTTTCCGGCTGCGTACGTTCGGTCCTTCATAATTGCCATAATTTGCCGGTACAATATTTTTCAAAAAAAATGATGTGGAGTACTCGACCGACGTCCTGTATTCTGATTTAAGCACCGATCAAAAATACTTGCTTGATATTTTCAAAACAGTTTCAAGCGGACGTTGTGATCCTGATATTGCCAGAAGAAACCCAAGAGTGATGTCATTTGCACGGTGGTTTACTACAGCGAGTCGTATCCTACGACATTGGAAGCGCAACGCCAACAGAAAACTTGGTCATATTAACCACATTTATCATGAGGGCATACGTTCCTATGTGGTTTGATATAAAACTACATGGGTCGTGTAAAGATGGCACGAGGCATATTTTTAATGTGATGAACTATTTGCACTGTCTTCCGGACGAATTAAAATCAATAATTAATCTGTGATTCAGCCAAACGCTTACTACGCTCATCCTGAAAATTTACTCTTGCCAATGATAACCGATGAATCGCCTATCATCAATTATTGAAACCCAGAGATTTATCCCGGACAGAACACCGAACATTTAAGGGGTTATACGCAGTTAGAATTTTCAAAAAATCGTTTTTTTTTTTCATTTTCGGAATGTACATATATTTGAGTATATTCTCTGAAAATTTGAAGTCAATCCGATAAATACTTTCAGAGATATACCTGAATTTGTAAGGCCACGTCAGAGCGTTAGAAAGTAGGGCCAGTAAGAACTGGACGAGCAGATGCACGCATGAGGCGCGCTACCTGAGACCCTTTTATATCGGACCACTTGTCGTCTATATTGACTGTAAATAGGGGTGGGTCTTCTAGTCGGCCGGCTGCTAGGTATGTGGACTTGGTCCAAATTTTCCAAAGGGTGGAAGTCAAAGTCGATGTAAAGATGTCCAAGTGTGAAGCCGGCGAGTTGAAAAGAGCGGAGCGGTCGAGTTTGTTGAGAGTTCACGTGATGACTGGGTGAGAGAGAGTGAGAGACTCACGAACGGTTGATTCTGTGGACAGTATGTATAATGCAATTTGGGGAACTTATTATCACTATTGTTCGACCGATGAGAATCCTCAACGCGAAATGTGCCCAGGTGGAGAAGGTTCATGGTGTACTTGGCAGCAAGCGCTAGCAACAGATACATTATCTTCTTACACCCATGATTATCCAGCTTTACCAGCTGATGTTGACGAAGCTATATATCCAATTTATGAAAACCTTAGCAACGTAAATTTATTGGAAAGGTGTGTAGGTGGATTCACACAAAATAATAATGAGAGTTACAATCAGCTAATCTGGAAAATAAGTCCGAAAATTGTTCCATGTTGCTCTAAAGTTGTTGAAATAGCGGCTTACATTGCAGCTGCAACATATAATGAAGGTACAACATCATTGTTACACATTATGAGTGCATTAGGGCTTTCATTAGGCACCGCAGCTCATGATTATGTTCAGAAAGAGGACGCAGAGCGTGTGATGATCTCCGACGCGAGAGCGCTAGGGAGCACGCGCGAAGAAAGAATGGCTCGACGACAACACCAGCTGGACTTACTGGAAGCTAAGGATCCTACACAAGGTCCCTCTTATGGCCCTGGAATCGATGATACCATGTAAGTTTAAAAAAACAAAATTTACCTATGTGTAAACTACTTCTGAAATTTTAAACGCGTTTATCTCAAAACTGTCATTTCAGAGTCGGTGAGCAAGATTTCTCAGAGATGGCTCAACTAATCGGGCTGAAATTTTAACACAATTTTTTTAGATACATTCTTCAGGTATTGAACGAAGGAATAAGATGTAAAAAAAAATTTACTATTTTTTTTTGACAATTTAGAGCGTAAATTTTCATCGAAAACGAAATTTTTTTTTCAAATTGCCGCCATTTTGTCAAAAATTAAAATTTTGTTTATTCCTTCGTTCAATACCTGCATTTATCTATCTTTTAAAAGAATTCACCTTTTTTTTAATTTCAGATAATCCAAACCGACGAAATCGTGCTCACCGCCGAGCGCCTTTTTTTGGAGGTCGTTCGGGACATCATCTGCAGAGGCGGTGCAAATCAATATTTTGACACGAATAATACACAATTATATTCCTCAAAGTGTGCTCTTTCAGAATTACTATCACTCATACTTAATAAATAAAAGCTGTGTCCACAAAAAAATCGTAAAAAAACATTATTTTTGAGCCTCGCAACTGCGTATAACCCCTTAAAGGAGACTAGATTGTCATTTAGATCCCTTTTAGACGTAATCAGACATGATTGGTTTTTTGAAACATTAAATTCGACGAGGTTATTCTTACCCCAAGAAGAGACCCTCTCAAGGTAACCGTCCATTCTCTGTTTCAAAGCCCTCCGAGCCGTTGGAGTTTGTGTGCCCTTTGGGGGCTTGTCAAACAAAAGCAATCATGGACTGTACTGTCATCCGCGTAACAATGGATTGGTGCACATGTCAAGAGGTCATTGATGTGCAACAAAACAATGTCGGAGACAGAACCGATCCTTGTGGGACGCCAGCATTTATTGAATGCGAGGAAGAGATGAAACCATCAGCAACCGTCTGAATCGATCTCTCCCTCAAAAAGTCGGCAATCCAAGTACACAAGGAAACGGGAAGTCCGTAAGAAGGCAGTTTGTTGACAAGTCCTCGGTGCCAAACACGGTCAAAGGCCTTAGAAATGTCCAGTGAGACCGTTTGAATCTCACCATAACGTTCCAGGCACCGTCCCCAAACATGCGTCACATACGCGAGAAGATCACCGCACGAGCGGTTCCGCCGGAATCCGTACTGGCGGTCATTAATGATTTTGTTCTTCTCGAGGTATGTAAGCAGTTTGTCGTTGATCACACGTTCCATCACCTTGGACAGAACTGATGTGATCGCTATGGGGCGGTAGTTGGCCTGGTTGGAGCGGTGACCTTTCTTAGGTATAGGATGAATATGATGAATGTAGCTGTGCTATCTACCCGTGCTTTGTTTACAGAGTTTTGGCATTTTCGGAGAGCAATTTTATAGAATTTATTTCTTTTCTTAGGCTCTCCAGCTTGAACTCAGCAACGAAAATGTCTTCACTTACGATACAAAGTTGAGAAGATAAAACAAATTGAAAGTCGTTCCATTCAGTAACAATATTATAATTTTTTATTCGTCCTTTATTTTTAAATGCATGTATTGCGGAGTTTCTCAGTGTTTTAACAGAAGTACCATGGATAGAATCTAGTTATATTTTGTGACACTCGTTATCACAGTTAAGACTGACGTCTTATGGCATCTAAAGATTTTATTGTTGACAGTAATTTATTTTCCGGGGTATTGTAAATTTTAAAATAATTTTCGGACTTTGTTGCCCATTTTCCAAAATCTCTTGGTCGATTTTGTTTGTTGGATATAATGATAATTAGATTCAGAACTATTTTCACTATTAGTGGAATATGATCTGACCACGTCGCATTGGTTGTGATGTTCACACTTCTCTCTGCGGTACTCAACCCCTGTATCATAATGCAGTGATCAAGGTATCTGACATTCCCGTGAGCATCGCTAACACTTGTAAATGTTTCAGAGCTTAAATGCATAATATCAGTGTATGCGTAATTATACTCTGTACAGAAGTGTACAAGTTCACGTCCAAAAATAGACTTTTAACAGCTGATTTGTTCTTCAATAATGGAGTTTATTTTTTCCATACAGTCTTATACTTTCAGTAAGTTTTCGGCTGAACTGTTTAGCATATAAATCGCGACTATAAGAAGTGTTTCATTTGCCCATTCTATTTCAACGGCTGTGTTCCGAAGTTCTCTGCAATCAACCGGAACCGTTTTTACTTGTGTTATACAAATTTTAAGTGTAAACCACCCAGATGAAATTACGGGGTTTCCAACTCTTGTAGACTGTAAATAGCAACGAGAATTATAATGATGGTTTTGGTTGATTGTAATAAGGAACAGTTTTAAGGTTTAGAAGGCGCTAGGATAACCAAACATATAACGAATAATGTAGAGACTAAACATGCTCCTCGAAAGTAGTTTTTTCTACTCCTAACAAAATAGCACTCAAAACAATTAACGTCAGATCACCGTGTTCCATTTTTCAAAACGTTCTGTTTACTTTGGGAAGGTAAGGACTGGATAAATTGCAATTTGGGGTAATAACCAAAAACATTATAACTTTATAGAACCCAACAACTTGTTTTGCGCTATAAAATTGCAACGCCTTCGTAGGGGCGGTCAATTGATGGGGCGTCAGAGAGGTTCATCGCAGATATCCCATGACTGGGAAATTCTGTATGTAATGACGACAGATAATCTAAGTCCGTAGGTAACAGACAAGTTTTCTATAATTCCATGATGTCATCACAACTACGTAATTCATTTATGAAGTGCTCTGTTTGACGAATTCATCAGCAATTGAGTAAAACTATTTTTAGAGGCTTTTGGGCAATGGATGGCATTACATAGTATCTAATCAACTTGGAGGTCTATAGGACCATTAAGATAGTCTTGTGGGTAGGATGCTTGGTTAGCAATTAACTGACTTCGATACTTACAACAGGTTACCGACTTATTTCCTTTTTGACGCAAGTTATGTGCATTAAAAAGGTTCGTACATAGCTTCTGAACCTATCGGTGTCCATCGATATTATAATAATTTTGATGTAAAATGTACATTGTATAAAAAGCGACGCACATAAAAAAAATGGGTTTCATTATAAATATTTTATAACAAAGTTAATATTTTCAAGAACATTTAATGCTTTTTCCACTTATTACTTAAACAAGTCTTTATTTTTTTTTATTCTGGTAAACTTTCTAAGAAAAGTATATATATATATATATGGTTCTTAAGCAAAACATGTATGCAAAACGGATCAATTAAAGACCACCAATAAAAGTCGTACTTCAGTCACTTCCTCCCCTTATTCTTCTCCTATATTTTTTATTTATTATCGTAGTCCCACTGGATCCGGGTTCCAAACTTACCTACATGTATACAAGCAGCCTAGGAGCCACATGCTGCCAGCGAGTCATTGTTTTTATTAACTATGACGTAGCGTACATCGAAACAGGAATAGGTAGTCGAACTCCCATTTTACATTAATAAATTTAGGCCACTTTGACAGAATGCCCACGAGGAACAGAAATATTTGATAATGCTTTTGTTTATTTTAGGTTAAGTGTTAAGAATTATTTCTGTGCCGGTATATTAGGCAGTAAATCTTAAATACACACGCTCCCATTATAAGCTTCCCCTAGCGCTAAGCGCAAACTTCGGCTTCGAATAAGTGTTACGTCAGTTGTGAAAACGAATACATTAACCAATGTTGAAGGTTCGGGTTTCCAAACAAAGTGGATCCCGCCTGAATTGGATACGATATTGTGGAATGTGTAAATTCAATTTCTAAGCACGAATATATTAAAACTTCCAAGTGATAACAAGAACCCCTCTCTGAGGTTAAAATCAAATTGAATTAACACTTCGTAAGCGTTGGAGAGCGCAACATTATGTAATTAATAATCATTTGTTCATTTGGTAGATAATTTAACGGACTTGAAAACGATGTCTGTTTGCAGATTTTTCAACGATAGCAAAGATATAGCATTCAGTTTGCATATATTGTATAAGAATAGTATGGAGGTCAATTCCTAACTACAACGCAAATAAAAAAAAACAGCATGTCCGAAATTCAAAACTGGGAATTAAAAAAAAGGTTATTTTACTTGACGGCCTCCATTTTCTAGGGGAAAGGCTCTCGACTACAAATCCGAAGGTAGCGGGTTCAAATCCCGGCGCGCGCAAGTAAATTTTATTTAATTAATTTGTGTTGTTTCACAATTAATTAATTTTAAAATAATATATAGTGTATTTGCGCACGTTCCAGGATGGAAGATACTCTCAGTATCGCCCTGGTGAAAGACCATTATTCAGAATTGAAATGTCGCTTGAAATGGCTTTTAGCCGTGTTTGGTGACCAGATCTGAATAGCCAGGTATTTCCCCACCTCCCTCTTCCCCTTATCCTTCCCTTCCCCAATGCCTTTAGCCTCATAACATTCCCCAATTGGGAATGCCATAGTTTCACTGGCTCCAGACGGTTGGAAGCAGTTGGGACTCTTGTGCAGTATTCATATAAAAAAAACGAACGTTACGAACAAGATTAAGAAACCGACAGTTAGTTTGAGAAAGGCATAACGGATATACAAAGAAAGAAGAGTCTAGATACTATATGACGTACATACATGAAGAAATTGGGACTTTCCAGGAGGAATAATAAGAAGACAATTTAATTTAAAGTATAAACAGGGTATCGGACTATAAGTGAGTAAGGTTTTGGTATAGATCATAGAAAACTTTTCTGTTTTGACTCATTTGTGGTAAAACATAAAAATTACAATTTCAAATATCGTCATTCAAAGCATGGAAACTTAAGCACGGCATAGTTTATCTGTTGGGTGACGCGTATCTACGTGCGTATTCGTCAGTTTCCGTAATTCACTAAGTAGACAAACTCGTAAAGCGCCCAACGTTACCACAAACCATTTATTCCAGAAATGTTTTGTTACCTTCGAGGTCAAATCATTAATGATTAATGAAACACAATGTACTTCGACATTTCAGTATTACATGATTGCATTTTGGAAGCAGTAGGCATCGTATAACACGGAGATAAATAGGTGTTGGGCATTTTTAATATTTTATTAAATATTGTACACAACAGACAGAGGGTTCATATAAAACTTACAAAGAAATAACTCACAGAATAAATACCCACCAACCAATAACGGTATTCAACAATGTGTAAACAAGAGAAAATAAACTGTGGGTCAAGTGAAAACAGAACAACGATTTATAAAAGAGAAAAACGGATAGACCGGAAGAAATACCAGATTACAAAGATTCGAAAATTTCGGAAAAGTTCTAGGGAGTATCGCTAAATATATTATTTGTCTTGCCAGTACAGCGGATGTTATTTTATGGTTGGCACATTCGCACAAGAGGTTGGGAGAAGGTTAAATTGTTTTTTTTTTGTAAAGGAATATGAAAAGTTTCGGGGATTCTTAGTAGACGGTGATTGATATAGATTTTGATTTTGGTTAAGAGAGACGATTCTCAGCGGTTATTTTTTTTATTATATTTTGATGTCGTTTTGTGACAACGTTAATTTTACGTGTCTGATTTTAAGAATTCCAGAAGAATTTTTTTTAAGCAGTGCAAATATTCCGGTTCTATACGGATATGCAAGAATGGTGCGAATTATGGACGTGTGAATGCATTTAATACCGAGATGTGTATAAGATATATTTGAAGACGTTCTACAAATGACAACGAATTAAACGAATATAAGAGAAAATATAACAAAAATATTGATGATGATAGGGAGATTTTAAATATTGTTAAGTTTTTCGTAAACCGAGTTATTAAATTACTATCACCAGCTCATGGTTTAATTTATTTCACTGAATTCATTTTAAATTATTTATGCTCTTTGGGAAAAGATCTTAACTGGATTAAAAACCCCAACCGAGGAAAGGAAAAAGGAAAAACATTTGGTTATAAACAATTTAGTAAAGTTACTGTTTGTACTTACCGAATAAAATATATTTAATGTGTTATTAATTATTTCCTTCATACTCTTCGGGCTGCATCCCAGAGTTTTTTCGTCGGCGATACGTTACAGAATCCTAACAATATTACTCAATAATATTATCTTTTTTTTTATTACTCAATTTTAACTATTATACTTTATGATGCCATAGTCTCACTGAGTCCAGACGGTTGGGAGCAGTTGGGACTCTTTTGTGGTATTCACATAAAAAAACTATCTTTTTTCCTTTTTATTTGTGTATAATGGCACTTAATATGAACTAAAGTAATCAATTTGAGTGTCCTAAAACGGGATTTGTTCGTAGTTCGGGAGTCGAAGCTTTCTCTAATGGTTTTGTTAAATAATGTATTTAAAATAAATAAATATTATTATTATATATTTTTTCACTTGCAGTATTAAGGGGCTACAAGCAAAAGCATGTAACACTCATTAAAGTAACTGAAATAAAACAGGTAGAAAATTAATCTGTAAATGTACCCATAAATATTTGTGGTTGGTGGTTGGTACATGATAGTTTTTAATAATAGTAATAAATCGTTTCAACGCAGTAAATTTAATTGCAGTCGAATTTTCAAATCATTCGTTAAAGGTACGAGTATACATGGATATAATTATCAATATCACTGTATTACTCTGATTGATGCAGCAGTCTACCAGAAATTAATACTAGTTTGAAGAGTCAACGCACGTTCATAAGAATCTCACCAGCACTATTATGGTTCCCCTGTCTTTACATATGCGTAAGTGTGTGAATGTTTAGAATTTTTTAAATTATGTTTTTGACATTTTCACAAGAAAATAAATTTCATAAGTCGGTAGGTACATAAATCAAATAATTAAAATATGAACCATACCATAACCGAGGATCTCATAAACGTGTGTTGACTCTACCTAATCGTTTGGAGAGTTTCAAAAGCAGTTAGTAACTATACTAAGAAAACAAAAAGTATTAATATTAACTAACTAACTAAATAACTAACGATCACGCCGTTTCCCCGCAGGGGTAGGCAGAGAGGACGGATCACCAAACAACTCGATCTTGGCATACACTTCTTGCTTCATTCACGTTCATACAACGCCTCAAACATTCTCTTCTGTTATTCCGACTTCTGACATGGCCCGACTCAAGTATTTGATTCACTCGATAGTGCCATGTCTTCCTCGGACGTCCCCGAATTCTTCTTCCATTCACATCTGCGTCATATATATTCTCCTTACACTCCTCTCTTTGTTCATTTGCTCTACATGCCCAAACCATCTAAGCGCCCCTTTCTTAATCTTGCTCACTACGCTTACATCAGCCTTGCATTCTTTACGAATCTTAAAATTTTTCACATATGATCATACATGGTTTTACCACACATTCGTCTCAGAGATCTTATTTCTACAGCATTCAGTCTACTTTCATCCTTCCTCTGCCAGTTCCATGCCTTATTGCCATACATCAGGGTTGGTATCAGCACTGCTATCACATTGTGGACTGCTAGCTTCGCTTCTTTGGACAACTTTTTGTTTGCGCCAACCGCGTTCAGTCCTCCTTTAATGGAGTTTCCTGCATTCACCCTTCTTTCAATATCCCTATCAGTCTTTCCATCTCTCGTAAACATACCTCCCAAATACTCAAACTCGTCGACCTGCTCCAAGTATTCATCATTCACAAGTATATTGCACACTGTTTTCGTACTCTCTCTTTCAAAGTCCATGACTTTGGTCTTATTTACATTCATCATTAGCTCATCTTCATACATACTTCGTTCATCCTAGATACGAGGGACTGCAGATTTTCCATTCAACAGGCAACATAATTAATATTATTTTCCGGGTAAACTTAATAATAGCGCTCTGTAGTTTAAAAAAAAGTTTTCTTTGACTTGAGAAACTTGGTTGAAAAGTTATCCGAATCGGCTTTAATTATGTTTAGCGACGAGATCTAAGTAGCCAGGTTCTATCCAACTTTCATCTTCCTAATTTCCGTAAGCGGAAACTGAACATTGCTTAAAAATGAGATATGTTAATATGGAAGATAGAGGATGGCGCTAATTTAAATCAAGCTTAAGGCGTAAGCGATCGGTTTTAAAATATTTAATAAAAAACAATATATATAAAATCTCCAGACTGCTGACTCCAGTACCATTTATAGAAATGCTGTGAATTTTTCATACCTATAACATAACAAATATGTTAAATAACAAAAAAAAATTAATAACATTGAAAGGCAAACATTCCTAGGTTACGAATAACATGACGATATTTGAAAATCTCCCACTACCATCACAGTAAGCGGAAGATTTTGCTTGTGCCGAGATGGAGGACTGAGCCAGCCGTGGAATTGAACTCACGACGCCTGGGCGGGACCCAGGCGCGATGCCGACTCGGTCACTGACCGGTCATCAACAAAACCACATATCTTATTTATATTTTTTAAAGCATTGTTTGCGATTTTTTTTCTATTGAGGGACTTTCACACAACTATTTTTCAACTAGAGATTATCTAAAAAAATGATATACTCGTATATTCTTTTTAGTATATTAATAATTTAAAAAAAAGTGGTTTAAATGTAGCTTTTAGAACCATTACCATTTTAGAACATAATGGGAACAAGAGTAAAAAACTCAAAAACTCAAAAAGTTAAAATCCTAAACTTTATAATAGTGGTATATACGAATTAAAATGTGACCACGCCGACTGAAACGCTACCTATATAGGGCAGACGGGAAGGGCTTTAGATTCAAAGAATATTTACGATGTTATAAAAATAATGCACATCTTCAAAATTCGTAGAACATCTTTTAGTGAATAATCACGTCCGCTTGACAACAACGAGCCGAAACCCTTACGTGTAGAAAGAAAGGGTCCTATTTTAAATTTACTTGAACAATTGGAAATTAATAAACGAACGAATGATCCTAATATAACATTAGTTAGTAAAGTAAGGAAAATTATTTATTCACCACTTCTCAGTATGTTCACAAAACCAAAAGAATATAACTCTTTTATATAAATCAATTAAGAAAAAATTGTCATTTAAATACGGGGAAACACATTATAAATGTAAAAACCTCACGGAATAGAGAATTATAATTAGTTTCTAACTAAATCGGTTTTACCGATAATAAATAATTATTTTAAACACCCCTCGGGAGAGAATAAAATCATAAAAATAATCAAAGTATACAGTGTATACACCCTTCCCGGTGATATACCTGCCGATATCCCACCCTGGGCCCTCCACTCGCCTGTTTTTATCAATCTATAACACACGTGTATCTTAGTTCATAGTTTAGATGTATACTGACCCGAAGAAGCTTCGGTAGTGGCGAAACCCGGTCGGCAAAAGTATAAATAAAAGTGATTTAAACAAAGTTTTTGTTTTATTTTTAAAATTATAATGTCAGATTACTAAGTTACCGCTTCATATGAAAATATAAATAAAATAATATAAATAAATCGTCGCAATGTGGATTAACCGCATTTTGAAATTGGCCTCGAACGCCGAAACAGCTGTCACAATTATAAAAACTAAGCATGCTTGCATAACTTAATAATAACATTATTAAATTTTCAAAATGTATTTTTAGTTCATAAAAACATCCGGTTTGAAGGGAAATTTGTAATATGTGAATAGAAATTCAGAATCAGGAGTGCCATGGTCCGGGGATTGGTACTAAAGGCCATTCCGAATGATACTGATAGTATAATCCACTCTTTAGAGTTCTGCACGTTCCTGATAAAAAAAATAATGAGCTATATTAATTATTGAATCGAAGTGATTAGTGTTCGGCTTTTATATCGGGGTCATGATAATAGGTAAAGCGTGGGACTTGAAATTATGCTATTAAAAGTCGGGTCAGAAGTATGAAAACTTCTTCCAGCAATTTCGTGATAAAGTGGAGCAATTATAAATATTAATAGCCGTGTCGATTATATGTCTGATTATTTGTCGGTATAAAAAGAGCGGTGTAGAAGAAACCGTTGTTATTGAGAGGTGCCTGCAGGTAATAATATTCCAATGCTTAAGTGCACCCATAAATAAATACTATACGCGCTTTTATTTTTTTAATTGCAATTAAATGTTGATAGCATCCAAAATCATTTTATAACAACTTTATTACAGTAAAATTACCGGCCGTCAAATAAAGAAGGAGGGTTTTATTAAGCGGCTTCGTTGTAATAACAAGATTCACGATCATTAAAAAATGGTTCTTTTGTAAAAATGTGATATATATATAATGCGATTCTTTTATGAACTATACATTATATACAAAATATCTGAAAAGAACCCTTGACTTTGATAGATAGATTCGCCCGTCTTAACAAATGGATAGCAATCTTTGGAGCACAGACGTCTGATGGGAATGCTGTCTTTGTTTTACCGGTATTTTAATGGAAGATGGTCTGAGGAACTAGCGTCATTGATCCCTACGGAAAACAAGTCGGGAAACACGCCAAACGCGCGCCAAACATTTGCACACGGTTGACATTTGTCACATGAGAACAGGTCGCCTCTACGACTCGTTCTTCTGTTCGACAGCTCGGTTGTGAAATGATGTGGCGGCCTCTGTGTTTCCTACCTCCTACAACATACTCACTCCTCCTACAACAGGTTCACTCCTTCTTATCCTCTGAAAGACCCTCCACACAGCATCCCCAAAGATGATATAGGCCTTGAGGAGATTTTTTTCCCTCAGGGCCTTCTGTGTGTAGTTATTGTAAAAAAAAATACATATAACTAGTTTTGCAAAAAGGTATCGGAATGAACTAGTAAGTAAGTCTTTGTACAAAAATACATATTTTATTACTGATGTTTTATCAGACATGGCAAGATTTTTCTGCAATTTAACCACAGAGCTCATATTTCATAGAGATGCCCTAATACGCAGGGAGAAGAAAAAAAAATAAGAGGGGCGAGGGGCGATCTAGGCATACCGCCGAATTAAGTAATCTATCAAAGAAGTAAGAAAGTTCGGCTTGTTTACAAAAACTGAACTTTTTAGCAGAGAAATTAGTTTATAATTACTTACCGTTGTCAAAATAACGAGAAATAAAGTTGGACGGCAGTCAAAAAGGCTGGTGACAAAATGGATGACAAGTGACCTTTGTTTGCAGGCGTCGAAATGATACGTTAATGAAAGTCTATTCATTTTAGCAAATTTAACATATCTATAATTTATCATCTCATAATTAATACGAATTTAAAAAATATGTATTAATAATAATAATCGGATGATTTTTATAGCGCCGTTTTTGTGAAAAATCACCTCAAGGGCGCTTATTTCACAATTGTTCATTATCTTACTATCAATTATTGGTGTTACGAGGATCGGCTGCGCGGCCTTCATACAAAACTTAATTTTGGATTTGAGGCCAAAATACCCACCCAAACCTAATGTATTTTTTTTTTAAATATTAAAGATGTGTTAAATATTTAGTACGGATTAGAAGTATTTTATTTATTTTAGTTTTAAATTATATAATATAGGCCATTAAAGAAATTAATTTTTCACGATTTTAGAGGCAAACCCGGAAATTATTTGCGGGTTAATGGTATTTTTTTTTGATTTGCCATTTTTTTTATGTAAATATGTTTACATAAAATAAAATTATAATAGCAAAACGTTTAAGAAGAAATTTTTTTCGGACGATGTTTTAAATTATGTACGACTAATTTGCGTTCTAATGTAAATTAGGTCGTTTTTAATATAAATTTAAGTCCACCATAATACTGAATTTTAATTCCTTTTACCTTCTTTCCATAATTCATTATATTTTAATAGTAGAAGGGGTAATTTTTCTTTTTTTTTTTATCACCGTTAATCCCGAATACTTGCTAAAGTTGTATCTAAAACCCTAAAACCTGTATTTCATAATTTAAACCATAAATAAAGAAAAGACTTCTATTCCATACCAGATATATTTACTATATATTTTGATAAAAAAGGTCCTTCAATTTGGGTGAAAATTTTGTCCTGAAATAAAAAATATATTTTCGTATGAAAAATGTCGCGTAGCCGTTCCTCTTAAGATCATTGGAACGGTGACTAATTCCCAGCTTCCGGGCAAACTTTGGAGGGCTTTGAAGCAGAGAATGGACGGTTACCTCGAGAGGCTCTCCCTTTGGGGTAAGAATAACCTCCTCGAATTTAATGTCTCAAAGACCCAATCATGTCTGATAACGTCTAAAATGGATCGTAATGACAATCTAGTATCCTTTAATGGAAGCAATCTTTCCAACAAGCCCTCCATTGATATGCTTGGTGTAACCTTAAGTGACCAGCTCAGGTATGTGGGGTCCATCGAAGCCAGAGTAAAGTTAGCCTCTCAGAAGCTGGGCGTATTGTACAGAGCCCGCAGATAGTTTAATAGTACACAACTGTTGACCCTGTACAAATGGCGAGTGCGCCCCACTGTAGAATTTGGCCGAAACCTCTGGTCGGGAGTCTTATATCGGAAAAAAAACCCTTGACTCTGTGCAGGAACGGGCAGTCCGTTTGATAGATTCTCCGATCTTAACAAACGGATTGCAATCTTTGGGGCTCAGACGTCGGGTGGGAATGCTGTCCTTGTTTTACCGGTATTTTAATGGAAGATGCTCCGAGGAACTAGCGTCCTTGATCCCTTCGGCACCGGTGCATAGTCGGGAAATACGCCAAACATTTGCGCACAGTAGACATTTGTCTCATGAGAACGGGTCGCTTTTACGACTCGTTCCTGTGTTCAACAGATCTGCCGGCCTCTGTGTTTCCTCTTCAAGACCCAAGTTCACTCCCTCCTATCCTCTAAAAGACCCTCCACACAGCATCCCCAAAGATGATATAGGCCTTGACTGAAATTATTTCCTTCAGGGTCTCCTGTGTGGAGTTTCCGTAAAAAAAAACTTGTTTTCCGAGCGTGCTCTCCATCACAAGGAATGTAAAAACAATATTTAATCATCACATTTATGGCAGGAAAATGTAAATATTTATTTTTTTGAACGGGTTCAACGCAAAATTTAATTAATGTATGTTTTGGTTTTGAAGAAACTTACTAAAAATATTTATGGGTCAAACTTTGTAATAAAACAGACTTGGTCTGCAACTAAGCGATAATAAAAATTTCCGACACCTAAAATCTGCGACATTCCATTGAAACGATTGAAATCATTCACGGTCTTCATTTTTTTTAACGCCTGTGTTTTTACGTAGACATTACGTCATTCAATAAATAGTACATCATTCTATGAATAGTACATCATTCAATAAATAGTACATCATTCCATAAATACCACATCATTTAATAAATAGTACATCATTCATAAATAGTGCATCATTCAATAAATAGTACATCATTCATAAATAGTACATCATTCTATAAATACTACATCATTCAATAAATAGTACATCATTCAATAAATAGTACATCATTCAATAAATAGTACATCATTCAATAAATAGTACATAATTCAATAAATAGTACATAATTCAATAAATAGTAAATCATTCTATAAATAGTACATCTTCAATAAATATTACACATCATTAGTGCATCATTCAATAAATAGTACATCATTCATAAATAGTACATCATTCTATAAATACTACATCATTCAATAAATAGTACATCATTCAATAAATAGTACATCATTCAATAAATAGTACATCATTCATAAATAGTGCATCATTCAATAAATAGTACATCATTCATAAATAGTACATCATTCTATAAATACTACATCATTCAATAAATAGTACATCATTCAATAAATAGTACATCATTCAATAAATAGTACATCATTCAATAAATAGTACATAATTCAATAAATAGTACATAATTCAATAAATAGTAAATCATTCTATAAATAGTACATCTTCAATAAATATTACATCATTCATAAATAGTGCATCATTCAATAAATAGTACATCATTCATAAATAGTACATCATTCTATAAATACTACATCATTCAATAAATAGTACATCATTCAATAAATATTACATCATTCAATAAATAGTACATCATTCAATAAATAGTACATAATTCAATAAATAGTACATAATTCAATAAATAGTAAATCATTCTATAAATAGTACATCTTCAATAAATATTACATCATTCATAAATAGTGCATCATTCAATAAATAGTACATCATTCATAAATAGTACATCATTCTATAAATACTACATCATTCAATAAATAGTACATCATTCAATAAATAGTACATCATTCAATAAATAGTACATCATTCAATAAATAGTACATAATTCAATAAATAGTACATAATTCAATAAATAGTAAATCATTCTATAAATAGTACATCTTCAATAAATATTACATCATTCTATAAATAGTACATCATTCATAAATAGTACATCATTCAATAAATAGTACATCATTCAATAAATAGTAGATCATTCAATAAATAGTACATCATTCAATAAATAGTACATCATTATATAAATAGTACATCATTCAATAAATAGTACATCATTCTATAAATAGTACATCATTCAATAAATAGTGCACCATTCAATAAATAGTACATCATTCAATAAATAGTAGATCATTCAATAAAGAGTACATTATTCAATAAATAGTACATCATTCTATAAATAGTACATCATTCAATAAATAATACATAATTCTATAAATAGTACATCATTCAATAAATAGTACATCATTCTATAAATAGTATATCATTCAATAAATAGTGCATCATTCTATAAATAGTATATCATTCAATAAATAGTACATCATTGAATAAATAGTACATGAGCAGTGAAATAACAAACAAACAATAGAAAATGTGCAATGCTTAAAAAGTACCAGAAATACAAATAGAAGAAACCTAAATAAAAATATACAGGACTGGGGTAACAAACAAACAACAACAAAAACAACAGAAGGTTTATGAATAATAAAATTTATTTATTGTAACAATAATTTCAGCACTAACTCATTAAAAAATTCACTTGTAACTGGACTTTCCGCAGAAGGTAAGAGATGGGAAAGGTGGATACAAAATAGTGTTAATGATTTCTGTTATAATATTGTTTTAGTTTTCGATTTAATGTTTTTTTTTAAATTTTTGTTACATAATTACATTTTGGAACAGTTTGAGAATAGAAGAAAATATGCTAAAAATTAAATATGTAAACAAAAAAAATCTTACAAAGGCAAAGCCTGTGTGTGGGTATTGTAACAGTTTTTTATCACATTTCTATGGCTTATGTGAAAGTTTTCATTTTAAACAAAAAAATAAATTAATCATTTTCTTAAAAGTGGTAGCGAAAATAAGAAAATTATAATATGACATAAAGTGATAAGAAGAAAAAACAAAAAAAAAACGTTTCATAAGATATGACAGCAAACAGAATTTACTGTTATTATCACATATGGTATACGTACATTTTAGATTTTAGTGGGTGTTTTAAAATCACACACAATTACAATACTAATGTTTTGAAAGTAGGTTTTATAAAAATGTATTTGTATTGGTGTATTAAAAAAAGATAACATAAAATAAGGCATTGAACAGTATAATACATTGTTGGTACCAGCAACAGGTGAAAAATTGAGTTGAATATTAAAAGTCTAACATTAAAATTTAAACAAAAGAGAACAAGCTAGAATTCTGTATAAAGGAAAATATTGTAAAAATTCTATTTCAGTGTTTTTTATCCAAGATTTAATATATTTTTATAAGAGTTAAAGTTTTGACATAACACGGTCTCTTCAAAGGTTATGAAAAGTGAATTATACATTTTTGGTGCAATAAAATTAATATACCTTTGGGCCAACCTGATTTTGTAATGGGATATTGCATATATAGAATTACCATGTCTTTGGCTAGAACGATTTGAATTTTTCGTGAAGTTGTTCGGACGTATGTAAATAAATTTTAGACATTGAAAACTATAGGTCTGTCTTAGGTCCAAAATATCACTTTCTAGGAACAATTGTTTGTGGGGATAGGTTTTTACTTTCTGGTACATAACCTTCATAACTGATTTTTGTATGCCACCCCAACAAATTATAAGAGATGAGTGAACTAGTGCATTGTAAACAAGTTTCATGGTTTTCACATTTAATAAGTTACTCATTCGTTTAAATATATAAGTTAGAAATCTTAGTTTATTTACTGTTTTTTTCTATATGGTTGGTCCATTTAATTTGTGTTACTGTTAAACGTTTTAAAAATATGATTTAACTTTACTTTATGGTTTAAAAATATCTATGTACGTACTTATAACTTTCGATAGCTCATTGCATTTTGCTATAAAACTCGTGCGAATGCCTAAATGGGCGTATAATGTAATAAATAATTAAAAATAATACATATAAATAAATTTTACGAATCTCTATTCTAGGTTTTGATTAAAAATAAAAATTATTTGTTTAAATTTTTGGTCAGCTTACAGCCATGGGTTACAATATAATAAGAATAATATTTGGATGATTTGTATAGCGCCGTTTTTTGTGAAAAATCACCTCAAGGGTGCTATACAAATATGTTTTTTCAATGCTCTATCTCATCACTAACTGTAGACAATCCATTATTATTGAATGTGGCTAACAAATTGCATTCACCAGTTCATCAATCTATAAGACTAAACTATATGTACAATGCATTTGACCCATGAACAAGATGCCACGTTAAAATATACAGGTTATTATTTTTATGTACAGGAATATAATATTATACAGGACCATACTTACCAGTCAGGTCACTAGAGATAAACACCGTTTATTAGCGAAATTTATATACGGTTCTGCACGCAGACGACATAATACTGTAGAAAACATGTTATGGGAGATGTTCTTTAATCCTGGTATTTATTTTTTAAATTATCTATTTTCCTGCTCAATTTTAGGAAAGGAAAAGCATATTTTATGATGAGTGGTACAGGACGGGGATTTGATTAGATTTTTTCTTCCTAATTCGTCTCTCGATAATAAACGGATTGAAGTGTGAGGCTTCGAATACTGTTAATAAAATAAGATACCCGTAATTAGGATATATAGGCATTATATGAGTGGTACTAGCAGGTATATTGAATTTAAGGATACGAAAGTCTAGGTTGGGCTATTTGAATATCAGTTCATTATAACACTCCGAAGATTTATGAACAATAGAGGATATAATGTAAGGGTTTGGAGACTAGACGAAATCTTACATAATATTAATCTCACGATTCAAAATCATCTAATCGAGATAATCCATTTTCCGTTAGGTGCTTTACCTTATTCTTACTGAAAATCTACAGCTAATGTATACACATTGACACGGTAGAACAGATGCTCTGGGACAGCCACGAGGAAATGGAACTGCTCAGTGAAGTTTCAGAACAAAAAGATATTGATAATTGCCCAACGAATTGTTTTGTATTCAGTATGGATGTTATTATGTAACAAAACATTAGCATTAAAATGGAACGTGAGCAAATATACTATATTTTATTTTAAAATTAATTAATTGTAAAACAGCACAAATTAATCAAATAAAATTTACTTGCGCACGCAGGGATTTGAACCCCCGACCTTCGGATTCGTAGTCGAGAGCCTTACCCCTCGACCATGGAGGCCGTCAACTCTAGTGCACACTGCCAAGATACTGTCAACTATCCCAACAAAGAGGACACCGCGATACTATATCTTCATTGAAATCTTTTCACAAAGTAATCAATTAGTTCCCCCGAGAGTTTCTAAAATTTGAAATAAGTGGAAACTGTAAATTGTGAACCTACCCAAATAATATGCATCAATGTTCGATAACTGGAAGGCACTTATTTTGTTTAAACTTTCGAATTATATTTATTCTATAACAATTAAACATTTATGCCCTCCGCAATTGCAGCAATTGATTGATATCAGCAATTGCTGCCAACACATAAAATACAGTTTACAATTCTTTGAAATAAAAATAAATAAAAGCCCTACAGTAGCAATAGGCAGCCCGCTCACTAGGTATAGAAGATTATCTCCACATTTATGCACCTCTAACCACAGGTGACACAGGAAGAGGGAGAAATGTTCCCTGGAACTGTACACAAAAGAATTTACAATACGATATATGACAATTGAACTTGGTACAATATTATTATTGAAGATGGCCTTGAACGCCGAAACAGCTGTCACAATAATCAAAACTAAAATATTTGCTGAACTTAAATAAATTTGATTTACATTAACTAAAAAAATAAATGGAGTTGAACGAATTAAACACAAAAACAATTAATAAATTGAAGGTAAAATATAGCTACCCTTGTGATCCTATATAGACGACAACTCAAACTTAGGAAAATAGTTCAAAATTTGTGGTTTCACCAAAAGTGCTTGAAGTGTAACGTGATTCCGAAGTATGTACAGATCTCCATCAAAAGTAAATCTACGGCAGCCGTAGCCACTGTGTTGAGAGCAGAGAGGATATGGCTGAAGGAAGAAACAAAAGGAGTGCTGTCGGAAACGGGACACGTTGCTTCACTACATAAAGGTTATCCACTCCGAATTAACATTTAAACTTCACGCGTAGGAATTTGATACCCTTGATTTTAATACCCGTGAACAAATTAAATCATGTAAGTAAATCGTTGCAACGTGGATTAACCGCAATTTAAAAATGGCATTGAATGCCAAAATATCTGTCACAATAATAAAAACCAAAATACTTGATTTACATTATAAAAAAAAAGAGTTCTACGAATTAAAATCGCTTCATGCTCGGGTATTTTTCTCAAAAATAGAACTAAAAACGTCAGGTCATTTTATTTTATATCTAAAGAGTTTACGCAGTTTAAATGTTGTCCAGTTCCAAAAAAAAAACAAAATAGAAGCAACAAAAAATGAAAAAAAAACGTAACCTAATTTAAAATAATATAATATAAAAAAATAAATTGTTTATTTAACATCAACGGTATAAATATACCATAAACAATAATTACACGGCACAGTTAACTACAAGCATAATAATATAGCACAAATAATTTAAAAGGGTAAGTACGAAATGTGGCATTAGGTCGTACAATGACATCAGAGATCTTATAAAGAATAAAAGTTCATGAAGGAAATAAAAGTAAAAGATAAAACGAAACAAATCTAACATATGTTAAAACAGAAGATACGATTCGCGTAAATCTCTACGAGCGTCAAGTGGTAATTGACGAGTTCAGTTCGTTTGTTTATATTATATAACGCAAACAAGTCGAAAAATACGCGAGCAGTGCTCGGGTTGGCGCGATACGACACATGCGCCGTTCGCGAACACTGCTCGTTCAAAAGCATGAAGTGGTTTTAAACACATAAACAATTAATAATTCAGCTCGTTATATAATATTGGTTGATGCGTATTTATCTAAAACATTTTATTTTAATATTAAACTTAATTAAAAAAAAAAAAGAAAACAATGAAGATCACAATTTTTTCTAATAAATACTCTACACCGATCGTGGAAGCATTAGAGGTTAAGAAATTCCAAAATAATAATCACAGTTCTTACGTATTTATAAAATGTGACCAATGAAGATTTTAAGGTAACGTTGTTCAGTCCAAGTGATATTATTTGTCGGGTATTACTATATTAGCACGGTGATAGAATAGCTGGTTTTTTTCACCCGGTGCTAATTTGTATGCCAATACACGAAAGGTGACATAATGTACAGCGGCCCGGGACCATCCCGGGATAATGCAAACCGGGAGCATAGGCAGCGCTGGCCAGCGGCCGGACCGGGCTGGCAGCCGAAAGACGCATCGCTTTGTAAATTGTAAAATAATGTAAATTCCTATGCAAAATGATAAGGTGACAATTATTTAATCAAATTTGTTAAAAGGCATATGAAAAAAAATTACAACAACAATTAGATGAACAATTAATTTTATGAATGGGGGGCACAATTTAATACGACCTTCTTCGAAGTTTACATAAATTTATTTGTTTCCAGTTTCTCATCGGGAGGGATCGATATTCTCATACACGTGGTTTTTACTTTAATTCTGTAAGAAATAACATTCAATATAACATCGTATGTGCACGAATTTTGGCGCAAACGAACATATAAATAAATAAACAAATGTTTATTCCGGTATGTGGGGAGGTTAGTGCAGTCCCACACATTCCGTACAACAATATACATTCAATAATTATAAAAAAAAAAAAAAAAATAATTGATCTACTCGCCATAAGTTGAGCTCCAGTAGCTCGGGTTATGGGAGGAGTATTTGCATACGTAATGATCGTAAGACCGGTCAGTGGCTGAGTTGGCATCGCGTTTGGGTCTCACCCAGGCGTCGTGAGTTCAATTCCTCGGCTGGCTAAGTCCTACATTACGACACAAGCAACATCTTCCGCTTACTGTGGTGGTAGTAAGAGATTTTAAAATATTGTCAGGTTAATCGTAACCAGAGAATGTTTGTCTTTCTTTAAAAATAAAAATAATAAAATGATAAAAACAATTCAATATGTAAACAATATTAAAAACTTAATTAAAATACCTTATATTAAGAGCTATCGAAAATTACAAGTACATAGAGCTTCTAAACCATAAAGTAATGAACAATCTTTTTAAAACGTTTGACAGTGACATAAAATAGAAAACCAAAACAATATTACAACACAAATCATTAACGCTACATCACCCAAGCTAAAATATTACATGTTGTGGGATTCATCAAAGTGCTGGTATAGATGACGCTTTACTGAATAAATGGAGTCAGCAACACCTCCAAACCTGTTGCCCAGATCATGAATTATCTTGGTTAATGAATGAGACTGATAGTTGGTTGTGCAAATGTTGAAGAAAATTGTTACAAGCTGTCTTGTATTCCTCAGTGTGTTTGTTGCCCAACTTTTAACGTTTTATTTCATGTCTTTTAACATTTTCGTCATCATAAACTAATCTGGAATATGTCCGCACGTAAGTTACACTATTGATTGGATATCATAATTTGGTAAAGCGGTTTGTCTTGCTTCGGACAACGTTAATTTTAAATAGATTAAAATCAAAAAATATGAAGATAGCATTTCTGTAATAATAATTTTGATTGAAACTCTCACATCGATGGAAGAATCTTTAGATAGTACCAACCATCTAATAACGCAGACCCGTCTTATGAATAGATGCGATGAAATATTGAGAGATGAGGTGATTTATAGGTAACCCATCTTATACGAAGGTGTAATTAAAGCAGGAAGTGGCGAGATATCGCTAGCAGTTGGACGTGTCGAGCGATTAACAAAGTTTTCCTGCTTTTAGCCTTGAATTCTGATGGAACATACATTTTTTAAGTGCTTCTCACTTTTACTTCGTACTTGTAACCTTTTTCATAGAAATAATACGTCTTTTTTCTCTATATATAAAAATGAATGTCTGTGTTTACTCGATTTCCTCGAATTCTACTGGACCGGTTATGCTGAAAATAGCACAGTTTGTTGTTATTAGTGCCGGGGAGGTTTAAAGAGTAGTTCGAATGAAATCCAATATGTAAAACTGTTGCTGTAACGTTTTAAAATTAGTATGAAAAACATGGAACCCGCCATGTTGTATTGCGGTTAGACCCATAGATATACTACCCCGTTACCCACATATTACATATTCAAAAGAAGATTTGTTCGAGTAGAACATTTAAAAAAAAGGAAAATACAAGTAGTTACCTATTTAAGAACTTCATGATTTAGATATATTTTGAAAGAAATACAATTTTAGAATTGTTTCTTTGTTTGTTTGTTTGTTTTTTTTTAATTATTTTTATATGAGTACCGCACAAGAGTCCCAAACTGCTCCCAACCGTCTGGAGCCAGTGAGACTATGGCATTCCCAATTGGGGAATGTTGTGAGGCTGAAGGTATTGGGGAGGGGAAGGAGAAGGGGGAGAGGAAGGTGGGGAAATACCTGGCTATTCAGATCTGGTCACTAAACACGGCTTAAAGTCATTTTAAGCAACATCTCAATTCTGAATGGTGGTCTTTCACCAGGGCGATACTGAGAGTACCTTCCACTCTGTTTAGAGATAGGAATAGTCGTCACAGGGGATTACTTTCGCTGTCAAATCAATTATGGCACCCAAATGACAAGCAAGAATTCACAAATTATTAACATTAAAAAAAAATCCCGGGCAAGACCGGGTACACATCGGCTAGTTCTGTATAAAAATATCATAAATAATATTGTGAAGATTCGTTTAATGAAATGGTAATTATCATAGTATACCATACGAATTTCGAATAATTAATTTACAGCACTTTTATATTAGCCTGTCTAATCCTACACAAAAAATGTAACTATCTTATCACCACTGAAATTGATTAAAACGATTAAAAATATGGTTACTTTATTTGTCACATCTATCGGCCAAATTTATATTTTGTATAAGTTATTATTTACAAACAAATAATAAAAACAAAAAAAGAATCATTCTGTGAATGTCGGTAAACGAATTTCTTTTAAATCAATTTCACTTGTGAAAAGAGAGTTTTTTTTTCTTAAAGCATAATTGACTGACATAAAAGCTCTGTACATAAATTTATTTCCGAAAAATAATCCGGAATTAATTTTCCAATATGTCCATAGTAAAAAGATAAGTAAGAGTAAAAAAAAAATAAAGATGACATACTATGACAAACCATTGATCAACCAAACGAAGGAAGTTTAACATATTCATGCATTTTTGAAGCAGAATAAAACATTTCGAGTATAGTTTATACACAAGCACAGCTAGTTGCTAAACCTACTGGCATTCCTATAGGATCTGTTTCAGAAAATAAATGTTTTCCGGAAGGGCATACAAATTTTTGGCACTTAAAGTGATGCAGACAAAAGACTATTGAAATTAATAATATTGATAAATAAGTTATAAAAAGAAATATTCATACTTTTCATGTGACAAAGAGTTTCCAAACATGAGAGAACTACAGAACAAACGAAACAAGATATTAACCGCAAAGCGTGTATCACTACGCTTTGCGAATATGTAGCATTTTTGGGATTCAAGTGGAAGAATACAGAGGACAACCGAAAATATTCAATAGAAAAACATAGCGTAAGGTATTATATATAATCAAACAAGCCATACATTATTAAAATCTTGGATAGATGGAAGTACTTCACGTTTAAAGACTCGTATCGATCGGTGATAGTACTTCATGCTGGAGGCAGATACGGAAGATTTTGATTCTAACGTATTGCTCATGTTTAAAGTCAATCAAGAAACTGGTGATTAACATGATCAAACAAGTTATGACCACCTCGGAAGGTGGTTAAAATCTCAATTAATACCAAATTTAAAAACTGTGATTAATTACGCTGTTTACCATAATAAAATTTTTAAATCTGTACCTGATTCATATTCACAAAAGGAAATTTAATGAGTGGCCTATTTTACGGAATATCCCCTTTTCAACAAATTCATTAAAATCAATTATTTTTCAATTTAAATTATTTAATAAAAGCAGATTTATCGAATTCAAAATCGATTCCATTTTAGAAGAGTATGGCCACAGCGCTTTGCGTTTACTCTTTTTACCGGCCGGAGCTTAATCCAATTTTTAAAATGTATATTGTGGTACGGGTAGGGGTAGGGATAGGGATAGGGGTAGGGACAGGGGTAGGGGTAGGAGTAGGGGTAGGGGTAGGGGTAGGGGTAGGTGGGGTAGGGGTGGGTAGGGGTAGGGGTAGGGGTAGGGGTAGGGGTAGGGGTAGGGGTAGTGGTAGGGGTAGGTGTAATACTGGGCACCTCAGCTGGTATAATATAATTAACACAGCTTTTAGAGAGCTTATTATATCTTTGCTGCTACGGTTCCAATATATTTCATATTACGTTATTATTTTCTATGCTCATCTCCCAAAATAGTCAGGGTTGTCTGTTTTTCAAACAATGAGAGATGCGAGTACCGTGTAATATTCCACGTTATACGGATACGCTGCCTATATTAAACTCGACTGTTTCTTGTGGACGGAGTAAACAGTTAAACACGCCAGTGCCAATGGTAGGCAGAATGATTACACTATTTTGGTATTTATTCGGGCCTTCCCCAATACGGTGTACTTGTACAGAAGGTATACTGTGTGATGTGCATTATGCGAACGACAGTAATGAGCCACTAATCGAACGTGTCTATATTTTGCACTCCGAAATTTTAGATTTTAATGTTAGATTTCAAAAATTATTTTACCCCCAGCAATTTTCCACAAAACACTTGCATGCATCAATACGGCACTATGTATTCACTCAAATTATTTTCATAAAGCAGCGTCAATGTATTTGTAGAAGTAGTTGTGAATTTTTCTTATCTAAGTTGTTGTTTTTACTGTGCTATTGCTTTAATTTTATTACCCACTGCTCCTCGTGTATTACCTATGTTAAGCCTTGTAAGGATGCTAATAAATAAATAATACTTTGTTTTGAAATAATTTAGTTAAATTATAAATTTTCTAATGGTTAATCATAAAATAATGATTGACAAAGTTTTATTGACTTAATTTTAACGACTTTTTTCATTGCCGACTATTCTCATCACATCCTTTTGTTAGCAAGTTATTTCGCGATATCTTCAGGGGAAATAAGTGATATACAAAATTATGAACCCTCATAAATGTTCATCTAGCTAAGGGATAAAGTCCTGAAGATGATATTATGAGCTATTCTCGAAAACAAGGTTGGAAAGCATAATCTAAATACCATTTGTTATATTTTCGTGGAAAGTGACGAAACCAGTAGGTGACAATTGTTTTTTTTATGTATTTTTTTGAAATATAAATAATTAAAAAAATTCAAACAAAACGTACATATTCAAAAACCTATTAAGTTATCTATATACATAAAAAAAATTGTTTGTCTGCCTGTCTGTCCTCGATTTTATTAGTACCGGGAAGGTTTAGAAAATAGTTTGAATGGAATCCAATATGTAAAACCGTTGCTATAGGGTTTTAAAATGATGAAGTTGTGAATTCTTACTTGTCGATGGGTACCATAATTTATTTGAAACAAAGAAAAAATTATTTGAAAAATTGTTTTCTACCAAACATTTATTTTTTCAAAATATTTCTAAATAATAAAGTTATTAAGTAGGTACCTACTTGTGTTTACCATTTTGAATATATATTCTACCCAAAAAAACCTTCTTCTTTTGAATAATGTAATCTGTGGCTAACCGCAGAGGTATATCTATGGGCTAACCTCAATACAATATGGCGTGTTCAATGTTTTTCATACTTATTTTAAAACGTCATAGCAACAGTTTTACATATTGGATTTCATTTAAGCTCTCTAAACCTTCCGAGCACTAACTAATAAGAACAAATTGTACTATTTTCAGCGAAACCGGTCCAGTAATTTTTGAAAAAATCGAGGACACACAGACAAGTATTCATTTTCATATATAGAGAAGATTAATTTGAATTTTAGAATTAGAATGTTAAATACACACATCACATCACAACCGAAATCGTACCGTTTAATAATTTTACCATAAACGTGTTACTTTGAAACTTACCAAAAAAATTTGGTGTTGCTTATTTTTTATAAACGGTAATGAATATTTTTCATCTCCCCTAGTAGAAGCTTTCCTATCCAGCCTAGTTTGAGAAGAACCGTTGAAGGTACTTAGTACGGAGCGTGTACTCGTATACTGTACAGAGTGTGTACTGTTTATCATAGAGAATGTTCGATCTGTTTGCCTACACGGTTAGTTTCAAGTGCACTCGCCTTATGCACACGCTGTGCGGATGCACTTAAACATCATTTTACTGGCAAATATTCAATCGTTTTTCATTATTGATTGACGCACCATCCGCTTATAGTTTGCAAATCAACTTTGCTTTTGACATAACAACATCAAGGTTGCTCCTGTATCAAGGTTCTGAAGCAAGTCTTCAGATTTGTAATGGTCTTTATTTATTACCGCATAGTTGTTAGCGTTTGAATGAAATGAGTAAAATTTTATGGATGTAACGTGGGAATTTGCCAGTTACGTCCGAAACCAGACGTCTCTCAAATCATTCAAAATATATCGAAAATATTTCATCTTGTCTTATCACAGATTGCCACAATAAGAGAGGTTGTCTCTTTATTCGATTCTCGGGTATGGCTAGTACACATTTTTACGCGTCATTGTAACAGTAAATTGATTAATTAAAACCTGTATAATAATAATAATAATTGAATTACCTCTATAGCGCCGTTTTCGTGGGTAAATCACCTCGTGGGCGCTATACAATGTTATGTAACAAATTAGCTACAATTTAAAAACAAGGAAGATTCTAGCCGTTTGTTGAAAGGTACCTAGCTCATCTTAAAATTTCCGCGAACGCGGGGCTTGCCGCACGAGAGCGAAGGCTTTGCCCGCAGAAAGATTTCTCTCGCAGACCGCAGAGGTTGTGTCATCGACACGCGCTCCTGCTCGGGCTCGCCGTTTACAATGTCGTCTTGTTACCTTAATTTAAAAGTCCTAATTACTGTTGTCCATTGACTTGTGAGGTACCTAATTGTGGACCGGGTTTTGTGCACTAATATGAAGACACCGTTCCTGGCTCGAGCTATCTCGTCCCCGACCGATGTCCCCATGTAAGCTGTAACTATTTCCTCTTTTTAATGTGCTGTAAATCACTCTGTTTAAAGTAACTTACCCGATTTTAATGGTTCTGGAGAGAGAGAATCCTAGATTAATAGATAGGGTGTGCATGCCAATTGTTCCCCCTGTGTACCCACTGTGATTGCCTCCCCGTAAAATAAGCCCTGTCTAGAAAGCTCACATCTTTTCTTTGGTAGTTGAGTACCTTTTTCCACTGAGATCGGCATGAGGCTGTTGCCCACTCACAACTGCAGAAGGAGGGTTACCTGTTCTAACCGCTGAGCTATCCAGGTAAGCTTGGAGTCGGGCGCCCTTTGCCCGGCCTCCAGGTGAGTTTAACCTACCCTGCTACTTTTACACTATCGCTCCAACGTGCTTTAACTGCCTTCTATTACAACAAATAAATTTTTAAAAAAAAGACTGTTGTTTATAACTACTTTGAGAGGTGGGTACGGGTACCGCCGCCTCAGGAACCACTAATTGGATAACCAACACCTCTGCCTTACCTAAATTGTTTGACTTAGCAGGGGTTCCAGGGTTCATGGGGTGAGGTTTATCTAGGTATTGGCAACGAATGCATCTGCCCACCAGCTGCGTGGTAGGTTGTATCATTTACTTAAAAATACCGTCCACACAGCATCCCCAAACAAAACATGGATCTTACAACTGACTTACAACTAAGACTTTTTAGCTAGCAACTAACTACTGTGTCTTATAACTACTGACTTACGTCTATGACTTATAACTAGAGATATTCAACAAAGACTTATTAACTAGTGACGTAAAACTCATTTTATTTATTTATTTCATAATGTTTTACGAAAGTCGAAAAAAATGTAGCATTACTGGGGTACCCCGTTCTAAGGTCACATTGTACATGGTTTTAAATGTGTTTAAAATTAATGACCAAATGATGTTATAATTAAAAACGTTTCATTAATTGATAAACTAAAGTTTTTAAGACAAGATTTTTGTGCATAGGGCAAAGGGTAACAATTATTTTTATAAACAATAATTATTAGCCTGAAATACTCATCCAAATTGAAAAAACCATTGATCTCAATGGTAGAGCATCTGACCGGATATTAGAAGGATGTGGGTTCGAGTCCTGCCGGCGACATGTATCTTTGCTCGGAAGGTTTTTTCAATTTGGATGAGTATTTCAGGCTAATAATTATTGTTTATAAAAATAAAAAAAACGTTTCACATTATGAACAATCAAAGGCCCTCTATGTTAATTTGGAAAATCATTAATTTACACTATTACACTATATTGAAAGAAAAATCCGTTATTTTGTTCAATTTTATTATATTCTAGCGAATGTAGATAGTCTTACAAAGTAACCTTTCCACAAGGTTAATCATGATAATACAATAAATTTACTTTATGAGCATTGTAAACTCTGCCCCCGCTTTGGCTGCATGACACTCGGGCTTAGGTTAACAGACACGAACTCCGTGAAGTGTTAGTATGGTAAACGTTTAATGGGGGAATGCACTCAATTTACACCTATGCTGTTCAGCGACTTCTGGTAATAAAATGCGTAAATTTGGCAGCAATGTATAGATCACAAATTCGCTTATAAATAATATGCTCTTTCCTATGAATCGAACACGGTTTATTTTAATTCAGCAATTTGTAAGCTACGAGTGAATCCATCCACTTTAGGAGCCATATCTGCTTTATCCCTTGTTCTATCAAGTATGTTGGATTTCCGTCGTTTGTGACAAGAATCGAATTAATAGGATGTAGGGCGTATGGGTTCTGAGAACAAGTGCTTCAAGGCCGGAAGACGTCGCTCGTCGTCATTTTAATGTAGGCCCGTTGCAAAGTTTAGTGAAGATATTTTGCTTAGAACGCGCTAAAAGATCCACCTCTATCGTGAATCACGATTTTACATATTTTACTTACGTTCTGCAGAATCCGTTCTTTCTAGTGTCACAGACATTTTTTCTTTGCGCAGAAGTTATTCAATAAGAAAAAGCAATTCTTAGTGTTACGATCAAAATAAATATATTTTAAAGTTTTAATGTAAACACACCTATTTGTTTTAAACCAACACATTGATCGACCGGTTTTCGAAGTACCCTTCCTTCATCAGGACTGGTGTACGGATTATTATTATAATTTTTATTTTTTAATTCACCTAAAAACATTAATAAAATGTAGGAATTTGAAAGGTAGGACCGAGGTGGGGGGTTGAGCGGTTACTCGGCTGAGAAATCAGTGACGCCATGTAATTTTCTTTGGTTTGCATATAAAAATATGTATACAACAATTTGAAAAAAAAAAATTAAATATCGAAAATGTCACCGGAGACCAACATTTTTACTCCAAATATGGTTAGGAATCACAGCTTATAGTAAGTCGGGTACACCCTGTATTTAAGTAAAAAACAACACAATTAAAAACTGATTATTAGTACTACACACGATCACTGTACAAATATTCGTTATAATGAAAAATATTTATCTTTATTTTTATATGAATACCGCACAAGAGTCCCAACTGCTCCCAACCGTCTGGAGCCAGTGAGACTATGGCATCCCCAATTGGAGAATATTGTGAGGCTAGAGGTATAAGTGAGAGGAAGAAGAAGGGGGAGAGGAAGGTGGCGAAATACCTGGCTATTCAGATCTGGTCACCAAATACGGCTAAAAGCCATTTCATGCAACGATTCAATTCTGAATGGTGGTATTTCACCAGGGCGATACTGAGAGTATCTTCCACTCTGTTTAGAGGTAGGAATATTTCTGCTCACCTTTTCAATGAAATAAATACTTGTACGTGCAATAACTTAGAATGCGTGGATAGTGTAAAATATTTAGGAATCATTATTGATAAATTCCTGAGATGGGAAGAACACGTTATCTCAATTGCCACAAAAGTCAGAAAACTCACTCACCTTTTCATAACTATTAGAAACATTCTAAACGTAAAAGATCTAAAATCAATATATTATGCCATGTGTAATTCTTTACTTGAATATGCATCCTTAGGATGGGGCGGTTGTGCCAAAACAATTTTGAACCCCCTGGCAAAGACGCAGAAATCCCTAATAAGAGTCATCCTTAATAAACCCTTCAAGTACCCCATTGATGAATTATTCAAAGAAATGCAAGTTCTTGATGTCAGACAACTGTATATCAGGAAAATTGTATTACACACACATAAACAACGTCACCACTACCCATCTATCGAGCACTATCACGACACCAGACACTCAAGAAGTAATCCAATAGTTTCAATAAAAACCATGACATCCCTTGCTCAAAGACAATTTTCATACTTAGGACCAAAATTGTTCAACATAATACCCGATACATGGAAAATGAAAAGTACAAACGTCCTGCGTAAACTGATTAATGTATGATTTAGGGAGGGTCAAAAGCGAACATATGCTCATTAATATGTATGTACAATTTTAATAAAACCTTCTTACGTAATTCAGCACTACTATACACTAAATAAATAAAAAAATGCATATCATACTTTAACCTTGTATACTTTAAACTTTTACATCTCATATGTAATTCGTTATTACTACACACTAAATTTATTGTAAAAAAAAGCATATCATACTTAATCTTTTATTTTTCAAACTATTATACTTTATTTTTTTTTTTTTGATAGAAAGCAGTCACTTTGTGGTTAGACATATTTAATGAAAATAAAACAATAACTTTGTTTATAACCACGAGAATTTTATTTAATTTTATTACGACCGACCGGTTTCGCTTAACATAAGCATCTTCAGGGTAGAAAAATTAAACTGATCAAAAATACATAGTGTGTGTTTATATATACAAAATAGAATAAGACAGAACATAACATAGAACAAAGAAAAAATGTGATAGCATGAAATAGCATGAAATAGAAATAACCGAGCGAAAGAGACAGAAGTGCACATAATGGAATACCAAGGAATAACTGAACAGGTAAAAAAATAGCTATAAATAATGGATATGAGTCCGATTTAATTGATACAATTTTAAGTAAAAAACAAAAACAAATAGCCACTAAAAACTTCTTATTCGCCAATCCACATAAAATTAACACTATTAACAATCTTAGTTACCAATGGCGGCGTATTTTATTCATTAATCATTTTTCTTCCTGCAGTGTAAGAAATCTTCCTTCTGAATTAAGACCTGCATTTTATACAAACAATAATTTAGGTAAATTTCTAATCAACTCAAAAGATAAAGACGACAAGCTTAGTCACTCGGGAATATATAAATTAGATTGTAATTATTGTTCAGCATTCTATATTGGCAAAACAACACGCAATGTCAATATTAGAATTAAAGAACATCTTAGATGCCTAAATAATAACGGTTTTTCAGAATTCGCCAATCACCTTATTGATAAAGATCATACCTTCAAACAAAGCACCGGTGCTAATATTCTTCATAAAAATGGTCATGGAAACAGATTAAATAATTTAGAATCACTAGAAATAAAGAAAGCTGTTAAAACCAAAAATAAAATTACAATAAAAAACACATAAATTTGTTGTAGACCACTTTTATTTTATCAAAACTCTACCGGTTTCGGAAGCACCCTTCCTTCATCAGGAGAATATTAAAACTGTTTTAATATTCTCCTGATGAAGGAAGGGTGCTTCCGAAACCGGTAGAGTTTTGATAAAATAAAAGTGGTCTACAACAAATTTATGTGTTTTTTATTGTAAATTATGGCGAGCCACAAAGTTAATGCTTTTTACAAATATGAAAAATAAAATTCTTAATAATCAACTAAATGTGTCCAATAGCCCAATATTAGGTATATTCCCTATAATCTCGTAAAATTTCCCATCCCATAATCACCTGTTTAGTTATTCCCTGGTATTCCATTATGTGCACTTCTGTCTCTTTCGCTCGGTTATTTCTATTTCATGCTATTTCATGCTATCTCATTTTTTCTTTGTTCTATGTTATGTTCTGTCTTATTCTATTTTGTATATATAAACACACTATGTATTTTTGATCAGTTTAATTTTTGTACCCTGAAGATGCTTATGTTAAGCGAAACCGGTCGGTCGTAATAAAATTAAATAAAATTCTCGTGGTTATAAACAAAGTTATTGTTTTATTTTCATTATTATACTTTATATTTTATACTTGTACATCTCAATTGTAATTCAATATTACTCTACACTAATTTAAAAATGCATATCATTCTTTAGTATCTTATACTTTAAACTTTTACTCTCGCTATACACATTTACATCTCATATGTAATTTATTATTTCTCTACAATAAACTAAAAAATGCATATCGTACCTTTAACTTATATTCTTTAAACTTTCATACTTATATTTTAAACTTTTACATCTCATTTGTAATTCATTATTATTCTACACTAATTTAAAAAATGCATCATACTTAAAAAAAAAAAAACACAATTTTTTTTTTCTTTAATTTTCTTTATGGATTGTGTAATGGTCTAACCATCATCATTTTCTTTTAATAGAACCCTGGAAAATATTTTTTTTTTATATACATAACTTTCATGCTAGAAAAGCTTAAGGGAGCGACATCTATCGACTTGTGGAGAGTTTGATTACAGTGAATTATAATCCAATAATTTTGATTCATAAAACTCGTTGCAACATAAAACCACGAGATGGCAGTGAGAAGAAGACGTTCCCTCTTATAAATAAACATCACAGGATTGGGTGAAATCAACTAAAAAGTTACCAATCAAACGAGCGTTCTACATAAACAACAATTAGTGGTGACAGGACAAAGGAAATATTAATTATTTATGTGAATCGAAAGGGTTCAGATCAACGGCCTATAAAGTAAACATTTCACTAGCGGTCGAACAGGACGAGAAGAGGTCGTGAACTTTAAAAGAAACAATGGGAAATGCAGAGATGAATAACCATTGAAAATGGAAGTAAAAATAATACGCAAAATGTTAATTACAAATAAAAAAACTACAAAGAAATGATTTATCTTGCACGGGGAAAGGCGTGTTTGCATTAGAATTTAGACAGAAAGACGT